>PVIA01005640.1:0-111257 GCA_004024845.1 Tonatia bakeri
CCTTCATTTCTCTTATCGTAGCCTGCATTTGTTCATCTAATTTATGTCCAAAGTCAACCAATTCTGTGAGCTTCCTGATCACCAGTGCTTTGAACTGTGCATCTGATAGTTCGGCTATCTCTTGGTCACTTAAAAAAATTGGTTCTGGGGCTTTCAAATCTGTTTGAGCCATCTTTTTTATTTTCCTTTGGTTTGGTTGTGGCTGTTTCGTAAGGCGGCGGAGCCTTAGGTGTTCACCAGGGTGAGGCACCCCAGTTGCTGGGTTGTGATGTTGTATGTGGGGGTGGGGTCTGAGAGGGAACAATGGCGCCTGCTCCACTCTCTCTAGGACTCCAGTCCCCTCCACTGCCTCCCACAGGCAAATTGGGCCCTTCCTGTGCTGGTTCCCGGGCGGGTGGGCTGGTGCACTTTCTCGGACTCTGTGGGCTTCCCCGAGAAGTCTCCTGTGAGGCTGAGCGAGTCTCCCGGCCTCAGCTCCCCGACGGGGCTCTTAAGCTTTGAAACGCGGCGGCGCTGCCCGTTTTTGCTTAGTTTGCTCGCGAATGTGTGGCTGCGGACAGCCAGCTGCCTTGCGCCCCTCACTGGGTCTGCTAGTCAGCTCCTGCGCCCAGAGTCCGCCACTGGTCCGTCCGCTGCCGTCTGTGCCCTGTGCGCCCGCTTCTTCCCGCCGGGGACCCCTCAACCCCTCTCCGCAGGCCTCCGACTCCGCCGCTCCTTACCGGTCTGGATGTACTGGAGCCCGACTTCTGTTCAATTAATTTCTCTCTGTTCTGGTTGATTCTTGTTTCTCAATTTTTATTGTCTTTAGTCTTGGTTGCGCGAGGAAGCACAATGTGACTGCCTATGCCTCCATCTTGGCCGGAACTCCTAAATTTTTTATTTTCATTTTCATGAAATATCTTTTTCCATTCCTATAGTTCAAGTCTATGTGTGTCTTTGGATCTGAAGTATCTAGCACATGTAAGAGTCTTGTTTTGTTTTGTATGCTTTTTGATTAAAGCATTTAATTCATCAGCATTTAAAATAATTGTTAATATGTTTTATTACCATTTTATTATTCATATTTTAAATCTGTTTTGTTCCTCTTAAAGAAGATTCTTTAACATTTCTTATAAGACTGGTTTGGGTGACGAACTCCTTTAGATTTTTTCCTCTCTGGGGAGCTATTTATTTGTCCTTTGATTCTAAATGATATCCTCACTGGTAAAGTAATCTTCATTGTAGGTCCTTGCTTTTCATCACTTTGAATATTTCTTGCCAGTCCCTTCTGGCCTGCAGTGTTTCTCTTGCAAATCAATTGGCAATCATATGGAGCCCCCTTGTAGGTAACTAACTGTTTTTCTCTTGCTGCTTTTAAGATTCTTTTTGTCTTTAACCTTTGGCATTTTTTTGGTAGATTTGTTTTTATTATTATTCTTTTTACTAGTATATATTTCTGTGATACATGATTTGTGTATTGCCTTATGTGCTCACCAGTAAAAGTCAAATCATCTTCCATCACCATATATTTGGCCACCTTTACCCTTTATTCCACCCTCCAGCCCCTTCCCTATGGTAATCACAATACTGTTGTCTGTGTCTATGAGTGTCAGTGTTATATTCCACATATCAGTTAAATCATATGTTCTTAGCTTTTTCTGGCTTATTTTTCTTAACACATTACTCTCAAGGTCCATTCATGTTGTCACAAATGGCAGTATTTCATCTTTTCTTATGGCTGAGTAGTATTCTATAGTATATACATCTACCACATCTTTTATTCAATCCTTTATTGAAAACACTCTGGTCGTCTCCATGTCTTGGCCACAGTGAATAATGCTGCAGTGAAAATAGGGGTGCATCTTTATAAAAATGTAGATTTGAGCTCAAAAGCAGAAACTACTTTAGATTAATAGACCTTAGTTAAATACTTTTATTTAAAAACTAAGTTTGTCAGATTGAATTCAGAAAAACTACATACTACTTACAAGAGACACGTCTTATTTTTTTAATTTAATAATTTTTTTTATTTTTTTAATTACCATTTAATGCCCTTATACCTGCCTCATGCTTGCAATCACTACACTATTGCCCGTGTCCATGAGTCCTTTTTCCTTTTTGCTCAACAGACAGAACTTATAGGGACTTCTCTTCCTGGACTGGAACCCTTAGCTGGGAATCTTGGTGTGGGGCTGGGATCCCTGGCTTCTCATGAGGAACCTCCACAGCCATGATAGCTCTCTCAATTTTTATCAGCCACACATGGGTGTGGGACCAAATCAATTCAAGTCTCCACCCCTTCTACCAGTCTTGATGTGTCTTCTTCTTTATGTCTTTAGTTATAGGACTTCTGTTCACCTAGATTTCAGGAGGTTCTGAATGATGGCTGTTCTGTAGTTTAATTGTAATTTTGATGTGGTTGTGGGAGGTTCTGAGTACTGTGTTTGCACTGCCATCTTGACCTGCATTCCACATGCCTTGAGATTTAAAATCCGCTGTTTACTTATAAAAGTCATTAATGATATTCAATTTTTCTGAAAGACTAAATGAAGGTACTTGTTGAAGCCCACTTTGTATATGCAGCTGAAATGATCTTTCTGAAATATAAATCTGATCATTCTCTTTAAAACACTTTAGTGATTTTCCATCACCTTTGGTTAAAGCAAAAATCCTTAGCGAGGCCTACAAGTTTCTTTCTGGTATATCTCCCACCTGTCTTTCCAGTCTCCCCTCATCATTCCCTGCCTTGCTCTCAGCTACACTGAAGATGTTTATAAATCCTTAAATGCACTACATTTTCTTTTGCTTCAGGGCTTTTGCATATGTTTTCCCACTTGGAGTGTTCAAGCTACCCTCACCCCAGTTATGTCCTACTATTCTTTAAATCTCTGCCCTTTCCTTTGAGGGACATTCACTGTCTTTCCAGTCTGAGAAAGCTTTTCCACACTGCTATAGAGATTCATGTGATTAAATCTTTCTGTCTCTCAAACACCACTTTCTGTAGCACCTGTGGCCAGTTCAGTTTCAGGTGTGGGAGTACCTGTCCCATATATTCCTGATTCTGGAATACACCTCCCTCCAAAATTTCAGAGTTCTTTTTCTTACCCCACTTCCCAGCACAAGTATGACATCATCTTAGTGAGAGGTGTATCCTTTCCCAAAAATGTCCCAGTTGAAATCCTGTTCTGGCATTCCATTTTATCCAGCATGCTATCTTGTTAGTCTTTTCATTTTGTTGATGATTTCCTCTGCTGTGTAGAAGCTTTTTTGTTTGGTGTGTTCTCACTTGTTTATTTTTGCTTTTGTTGCTTTTACTTTTGGTGTCAGGTTTAAAAAATCACCATGAAGATCTATGTCAAAGAACTTACCACCTATGTGTTTTTCTAGGAGTTGTATGGTTTCAGGTATTATGTTTAAGACTTTAATCTCTTTTGAGTTCATTTTTGTGATTGGTATAAGAAAGACAGTGGTCCAGTTTCATTTTTTAGCATGTGACTGTCTAGTTTTCCCAACACCATTTATTAAAGAGACCGTCCTTTCCCCTACCATATATTCTTGGCTCCTTTGTAGTAAATTTATTAACCAGGTAAGTGTGGGTTTACTTTTGGGCTCCATGTTTCATTCCATTGATCTATGTGTATCTTTTTATGCCAATACCATTGTTTGCCATCCTGTGATTCATTGTTATAGTCTACACGTTTGAGGGTACTCATCAAAGTCGTTAACAGTAATGTATTTGCTATTTATCACTTTCTAGGGCCCGGTACCAATTGAGTCCTAAAAAAATACCTTCAATGCCATGTCTCCTACAGACAAAGCTGAATTCAGAGAAAACAACTCACTTCCATTTTACAGCAACTGTGGTTTCTACCCACATGAAGTTCCTGTAAATATTTTTCCATTCAAAGCCAAGTCAGAAATTACAGAAAATTTCAGAATGCAAATTTACAACCTTTCTTCCTAAGTTCTGTTGTAGTCTGAGTACAGAGTGATCAATATTTGCTTGGCTTGAACTTCCTATTAAAAATCCATGTGTTTGTACTCCTTGATCACAGAGAATAAGGCGAACTTGTGTTTACCTCTGAAACTTATATACCCAACAAATAGCCACATTTAAATATATAGAAAATTAAAATAATATTAATACTTCCCTAATTTATAGTCAGAATTCTATTGTTCCTTTTTTTACTTTTTTCTTTTTTAATGAGAAAAGGAAAGGTAAAAGCAAAAAGTAAAAGTAATGTAAAAACAAATGTAAAACAGTAATGTAAAGTAAAAATCTAAAAGTAAATTATATTTCTTTGACTTCTTTTTCTTTTGTTTTAATGAAAAAGGGTGGGCACGAGAAAAGGAGAGGTGGAAGTCAATGGCAGAACAGTAATTCTGGCAGACTGAAAAATGGCCCCTGCTCACCCCTGAAACCTGTGAATGTTACCTTACGTGGCAAAAATGTATAAGTTTTATCTCAAAATAATAATTCTATTAATGTAACAGCATATTTTTAAATATTAAAAGTGAGAAGCATACAATTACTTTCAATAGTCACATAAAAATTTAACATCCATTCTTGATTTAAAAAAACTCTAAACAAACTAGGGAAGATGGGAACTTAATATGGTAAAGAGCATCTATAAAAAAATACTACTAAAATCATACTTAGTGATGAAAGACTGAATACTTTCTCAAGATCAGAAAGTATTCTTTTATTCACATTGTACTGGAAGTCCTGACCAGTAAAATCAAAAACAAATAAAAGGCATCTGGGTCAGACATGAAGAAGCAAAAATAAATTTATTTTCTAGATGACATGATCATCTATATAGAAAAATCTGATGAAATCTACAAAAAATACTAGAACTATTAAGTGAGATTAAGCAAAGTTTAGGATGCAAGATTAATGTACAAAAATCTATTATATTTCTATATACTAATGATAGATAATCAGAAATTTAAACTTAAAGAATAAAAACATTTCCAATAGCACTAAAAATATGAACCACATAGGGAGAGATTTGACAAGAGATGTAAAAGACCTATACACTGGGAAGTATTAAACATTGCTGAGAGAGAAAAAGAAGACTGAAATATAAAGAGAAGTATACCTTTTTCATGGATCTTAAGACTCAGTGTTGTTAAGACTTCATTTCCCAAGCTGATTGATAAATTAAATGTAATCCCAATCAAAATCCCAGCAGGCTTTTAAAACAGAAATTGACAAGCTGATTCTAAAATTCACATGGAAAATCAAAGGACATAGAATAGCCAAAACTATTCTGATAAAGGACAAAATTGGAGGTCAAACATGTTTTTAAGACTCTTCATGAAGCTACAATAATCAAAACATTGTGGCATTGGTGTAAAAACAGAAGATCAAAGAAACAATAGAGAGTTCAGATATAAACTCACACTTACATGGATGACTGATTTTTGACAAATGCGCAAAGGCAGTAAAGTGGAGAAAGGATAGTTTTTTCAATAAGCAGTGCTGAAATAATTGGATATCCATTTGAAAAACAAAAACCAAATAGGCTTTGATTTATACCTTCTATCACATACAAATACAATTCAAAAAGGATACTACACCTAAACATAAGAGCTGAAGTATAAAACTTCTAAAAGAAAATAAGGAAAATTTGGGTTAGGCACTAAATTAGATTAAGACACTAAAAGCATGATCCATAAAATACAATTTTGATAATTGGACTTCATCAAAATTAAAAACTTCTTTAAAAGACTATTTTTAAGAAAATGAAAAGACTAGCCTTCATCTGAAAGAACACATATCCAGAATATATAACAAATTCTCAAAACTCAATAATAAGAAAACATCCCAGTAAAAATGAGCAAAGATTTGAACAGACACTTCACTAGGAAGATATATGGATGACAGGTCAGCATGTGAAATGATATTCAATTCAACATGATTAAGAGGCAAATTAAAATTGTAATGAATACAACTGCACACCTATTTAGAATGTCTAAAAGACTGCCCATACCAAGTTTGGCGAGGATGTCACAACTGAAGCACTCATAGCCTCCTGGTGGGAATGCAATATGGCACAACCACTTTGAAAAACAGTTTGGCAGCTACTTAAAAGATTTAATATACACCACCCTATGAGTCAGCCACCCACTCCTGTATGTTGATTCAAGAAAATAAAAACGTGTGTTTACACAAAGATGAACATGCATAACAGCTTTATTTGTGATATCCCTAGACTGGAAACAACCCAAATATCCATCAAATGATAAAATGATAAAATGATGAACAAATTGTGGTATAGCCACACAGTGGAATACTACTCAGCAATAAAACAATAAGTGAAATTACAGGCAACAACATGGATGAATCTCAAAATAATTAGGCTGAGTGTAAGATTCTATTACATAAAATTCTAGGTAATGCAAACTAATCTATAGTGAAAACAGATAAGTAGTTTTCTGGTTACGTGGGGGCAAAAAGGGATGGGAGGGAGGAGAAACAAAGGTATATAAGAACAATTTCAAGGGCAATGTATATCTTCATTGTGACATTGTGACTTGTTTCCCAGTTGTATATATGATGATGTCTGTCCCAGAAAAAGTCCAGCCATTGTTAATACAATGAGAAAGGTTTGCATGACATTGATGTAGCCTGGCAGCCATGGAAAGTGGACTGGAATGCATGTATGAACAATGACTTCAGTGTACTAGTCAGTGGGGGCAGTAGATGCCATTGAGCGAGCGTGTGTACTGTGTGGCCATAGCGTCCAAAATGACTGAGCAAGTAGAGCAATGTACCTGCAACAAATTTTGCATTAAGTTTGAGCATCCCTCCACAGAAACCATTCGGATGAGTCAGAAGTCCACAGCTACGGGCAAGTGGCAATTGGCAGCTTTATCACACAACATTCCTGCTCATGCATTACACACATCTTGTACAGTTTTCTGGTGAAACTTTCTGGGGCCCCCTAGGGCCCAGATTTGGTGCCCTGCAACTTCTGGCTTTTCCCAAAACTAAAATCCCCTTTGAAATGGAAGAGATTTCAGACCGTCAGTGAGATTTCAGGAAAATATGGCAAGCAGCTGATAGCAATTGGGAGAACTGTGTGAGGTTCCAAGGTACCTACTCTGAAAGGGACTGAGGTGTCATTGTCCTATGTACAATGTTTCTTGTATCTTATATCTTATTCAATAAATGTATCTATTTTTCATATTACCTTCTGGACAGAATTCATATATGTTAAAATATCAAATAGTACATTTTAAATATGTGCAAACGCTATGGAGGGTAAGTCTGATTTCTACTCCCAAGTGAGGAGATGTCCACTTCCAAGTGGGAGATCATGCCACCTGATTGCATGGTACAGTCAGCACCATCATTCCACTGTATGCTACTGGTTTGCTTGCCTGGCTCTCTGCATGGGCTGTTGGTGCCCTTCAAGATAGGACATCGGTTCCTACACAGTAAACCAAGGATCTCCATATACTTAGGCTCAGATTGTAGCTTTTTGCCTCCAGCTCTGTAGACAGAAGCACTATGTATGAATATATTTCACTGGTGCTTTGTTCATACCTGGAAAAAGTCTTTCTGTCTTTGGGTATCCTTTTCCCCCAAGAGCTGGGTCTTTTTTTTTCCAATCCTAGAAATACAAAAGATTTAATCCATGTCATTTCTCTGATAATAAAACATGATAGACTAACGCTTGATATACAGAGAGCCGACATATTTAATAAATATTATCATGACTTCTTGGGTTGGACAACTTCTCATTTTTACCCTTTGAAGACAAAAGCATGACAGCTCTGGACAATAAGGCAGAGTCTTCAAAATGACACCTTACAAATTATAGCCTGAGGCAGATAGATGTGTTTTGTTTTTGGGTTGTTTTTTGTTTGTTTGTTTGTTTTTGGTCCATATGATATTTAAAATATTTTTGAATTATTGCCAAAATTTTAAAAGGACAATTCTCTATAAAAATTTAAATTTCCCTCTCTTTAAAAACATCTGACATCATTGCTGCAACATTCTCACATGGTGACATTTGGCAAGATCTGAACAGCAACTTCTTCCTTTAGGCAGGGAATGGGGTATGTGATCTCTGGTTTGTCCGAATGCACATTTACTGGGCTTCTATCATGTCAAATGCTTGCCTGACTCTCCCGTAGAATTTGAGGTTATAACCCCTACAACAGAATTGCTTTTACCTTAAGGATCTGTTTACCCTCTATAGCAGGCTGAGTAATGGCCCCTGAAAATACCCAAATCCTGATATGTAGATTCTGTAAATATTTCCTTACATGATAAAACACATATCGCAAATGTGATTAAATTGAGGATCTTGATCTGGAGAGATTATCCTGGATTTTGCAACCAGGCCCTAAATGCAATTACAATTGTTCTTACAAGAGGGAAGAAGAAGGAAATTTGATGACAGGAAAAGGCAATGTGGCCATAAAAGCAGGTGGAGAAAAGCCAATGTGATGGGAAGGGCCATGAGCCAGGGAAGGAGGACAGCTTCCAGAAGATGGTAAAAGCAAGGGAAGGGACTCACTTCTAGAGCCTCTGGAGAGAGCACTTCCTTGTAATTCACCTTCATTTCAGCCCAGCAAAACTGATTTTGGATTTCTGACTTCCACAACAATGGGAGAATAAATTTGTCTTGTTTGAAGCCACCAAATTTGTGGTAATTTATTACAGCGGTCACAGAGAACTAATGCACCCTCCCTGGATGGGAATGTGAGTTTGGGAGGAGACTATCTTAATTGAATTTACCCTCCTACAGGCAAGGAAACCCACTAGTATCTCTTTTGCTAAAAGCCATATAAACAAAACACAGTAAATTTCTAGCAGGCCACTTGAATGCTGTGATCCTTCCTGTAATACTATTGCACATTTTCCTATGTTAAAGCAGTTCACAGCTCAGGGGTATTATTTTTAACAGGTTACCCCCAGGATCATGTTGGGTTTACTCATACAGAGTGATCAATTCTCTACCCACCATGTAAATAAATAGAACACCTAAATATCACTTTATTGGTTTATTACTATCTACTTTGCTTCATTACCACTGGAACCTACAATGGGAAAAGCTGATTAAATAATCTGAGTTGCTAGGAAAGAATCACAAATACTCATACAGTGAGATGGATGTGTAACAGTGAGCATTTATAACCCACTCCATCATTCTTTTGCCGCCATTTCTGTAAGTGCTGACTCCAATATGTAGCTTGATGATAGACAGTATGTTTGTATAAGAACACTAGGAACTAATTCCAAAAGATACAAAACTCCAACCTTCAGGCATCCTAGTTCCAGATTTACTGATCATCATCTGTGGAGCCAGGATGACATAAAGCAAGGATGATGTGAATCCAGAAGGACTAAACAAGGATGATGCATACTGGATCATCTCTTGTCTTATAAGAATGGACTGTGCTTGTCAGCATGTAGATAACTTTTCAAACCCCTCCCTTGATCTCTTTGTTCTGTTCCCCTCTCCCTCCTTTTAAAAACCTCTGCCTCCAGTGAGATGTGGAGATGTTTTGAGACGTGAGTCCCCCATCTTCCAGACGGCCAGCATCTGAATTAACCACTTTCCTTTATATCAGCACCTGCCTCTCAAGTATTGGCTTTTGTAGTGGCAGAAGCTGGACCTGTGCCCAGTTACAGATAGATGATGTGGAGAAAGCTAGATCACATTTGAATTTATCTGTTCAAATCCTCCAATGAATCTATAAAATATTGGTTTATAGAAGTCACTTTTAGTCATAAATTTGAATTGTTTCTTCTCTCAGTTTAGAACAGAGAAATAAACATTTGGAAGATTTAATTAAGAGGCCCAGAGATAGAGTCAGAAAAGCAAGGTGAGTTTTTTTTCTTTTTATAAATAATGTCTCTAACTTTAGAACATATGTATAATAATTAGTAATACATTAAATTTTTTTAAAATTTTTATTTATTGATTTTAGAGAGGGGATGGGAGAGGGGCAGAGAGAGGGAGGGAAGAACATTGATTTGTTGTTATGCTTATTGATGCATTTGCTGGTTGACTCTTGTTTGTGCCCTGAACTGGGGATCAAACCTACAACTCTAGTGTATAGAGACAATACTCTAACCAACTGAGCTACTGAGCTGGGGCCTAAGTCATACATTTTTAAAGGCTTTTCTTCTTACATCAATTTAAGATAAATAAGCTATTATATGAATGTGCTTGTTTTTTACTTGTTTGCCTAGCACAAAATAGTTTCTTGATAAATTTTTTTTGTATGATCTGAATTGGAAAGCCAGATTCCCTGCCCTCATTGGAACTTCTGATCACTTCTAAGGAAGACACTATAAAGATTATGAATTAAGATTTTGTCTGCAATAAAACAGCTTACTCTGCTATGAATATATAGCAGATAAGATTTTCTTAACAGTAATGTTAACTCTTGTTAGCATTTGATGCTACGAAATATATTTGCCAAGCTAATGGGGTTAAGACTGTTGTAAGATTTTGAAGTCAGACTGTTCCTGGCCTAATTCCGGAGGTGCTAACATTTACTAGTTCCCAAAATAAGAATGAGTTTTCCCCATGTACAGAGGTTTGAAGAACTTGTTTCATGACTCATATCCCTTGGCCAGATCCAATATATATATATATATATATATATATATATATATAAAACATAGTTGTATTTGCAAATGATATGCTAAACAAACATGACCCATGATATAATCAACATGCAAATTTAATGTCCACCAGCTTTAGTTGGTGGACATTACCTGCCCTTGGAAGTCAGTTTTTGCTCTCTTTGCTCACAGCCTCCTCCATTTACAGCAGGAGAGAGGGAAAGTAAGGCTGTAGGACATTATATGGCTGGGTGGCTACAGAATCTCTGGGCTTGGCAAATGGCTAAAGCTGATTCTCAGTGTTTGGAGTTTGCCTTTTCTAAGGACCTCTGTACTACAATTCCTTTGACTCAGGCTGATGCATCTGTCCTCCAGTGGTTACTTGATATTTCTTCATCAGCCCTAAAGAATTGGGTGTTCCCTTTCAGCTAGCTTCTTGCTTCTGGTCCCCTTCCGGGCAGCCTTGGGCAGAGCCCAGATAACTCAGCTCTCACCTGCATGGTTCTTAAGAAACTATGACATACATCCTTTGTGCTGATTGCAACCTCAAGGAGACTGGGCTGCCCCAACGCAGCCCCTCTATCCTTGTGCTGCCACATCTTGCTTTATTTTGTTGTCTCAGGCATGAGTGCACCATATCCTGTTTCCCAACTTTTAGGAAAAGAACTTCAAAGCTCTTTAGGTGGTCTCCTAGAAATCCCTCACAAGCAGTTAGGTAAAAGAGGTAGAATTACTTAGGGGTAATGGGAGCTCACAACCTGACAGAGTCAAAGAACTCTCTTCTCTTCCCCACTCTCTGCCAAGATTTTTCTTATACTAACATTAGCTGTAATATAAACCCCTGGCTGAGAAAGGAAGAGGAGTTGTACTTTTGAATGAAGATTAAAGGGTTAATATTTAAGACTGAACATTCTGCTTACTGAATTGAGATTGTGTTTATGCCTCATGGTGAAGACCAACTGTTACCTTAGAGTGAGTAAAAAAAAAATCATTGTGTGGTCAGCCAATGGCAAAGGAAAAGCTTCCCTGCTGAGAGACAAAAGTCTAAAGTAGAAGGAGGAGGCATACATTAAATTTGCATTTTTGTTATATCATAGGTCATGTTTATTTAGCATACCACTTGCAAATGCACCTATATTTTAAAAATCAAACCTCTTAGATTTATACTATTATTTGCAAAGTGATAGATTAACTGCAATTTTTTTTCTTAATATGAAACAGTATAATCTGATGCTTGGCATGTCACGGATCCTCAGTAATTGCTATTTTAAACTGAATGTGAATATTCTGAGTTGCTGAGAGAATCTGTGAAATGTTTTTTCTAGAATTATCTTAAAATAAGAAAATTTACATATAAATGTACACATTTTTCCCTGGTTCAGATATTTGTTTACTGTATAAATTGCACGTGGCCTATTTTCACAACAAATTTGAGGCCTATTTGTATAGATTAAGCTTGGCTTTGAAGCAAGGGGGTGAGGTAGAGCACAAAGAGTAATTAAGACTCTTTCTTAGAAAACTTAAGACTTACATCAGCCTTCAGTCACCACTGTTCATGAAGCCTTTCATTGGCCGACTGACCACACTGCATTCAGCATGGGAACACGCTGTAGACCACCCCTGCATCATCTCAAAATTATGATACTGCTTTTGCCAATAATCTTCAGTAGAGGAAAAAGTGGGATATAGGGAGAGTACTTTAATAGCCTTAGGTGTCTTATTTTTGCTCCTAGTTCTTAATCACTTTCAAGGAAATTTGTTAGGTTCTCAAGTTATAGCCAGAATTTTATCCTAAGTAAATCTATGAGAATGTTAAAACATAATGAGATTATGACTCAATATATTTACTTAAATACAGTGAAAATGATTCATACATACTGAAAAGCTTTATCTTAATTTTTTAAAGATTTTATTTATTTATTTTTAGAGAGGGAAGGGAGGGAGAAAGAGAGAAACATCAATGTGCGGTTGCTGGGGGCCATGGCCTGCAACCCAGGCATGTGCCCTGAATGGGAATCGAAACTGCAATGCTTTGGTTCGCAGCCCGAGCTCAATCCACTGAGCTACACCAGCCAGGGCTCGCTTTATCTTAATCTTTTAGGATCTTGTAGTTCTACACCAAATGTCAGTTTCTCCTTGAGTGAGGGAAAGAATATATTAAATAGCTCTCTACACCACCACCACCTCTTTTATATATATTTTCCTCTTCTATTTCCTACAGACCAAGAAGATTAGAAAATCATCCAAAATTCATGACCATGGTAGGTCATAATGATGACCATTATAATGATGATCATTATATCATCATATTATATAATGATTATTTCATCACATTATACAATAACATGGAATGTTATATTGCCATGTATTTTGACAATAACACAAGAGTAGTTATTAGTTCCTGAAGTTACATTTCAGTAGTGTTCAGCTTAGCTTTTCCCCTCTATCCTCAAATGAGGGCCCCTTTGACCTCTGATCATAGTTCATCCTGTGATTGGAAGCCCCTTCCTCTGGACCTTTCCTTAACTCCATCCCTACATCTACTGCTTCACATGAAGCCCTCATCATTTTTCTTTTGGCCAACCACAGTCACCTTTTAATTGGAGTTTCTGCCTCCAGTTTTGCTCCCTGCCTTCTGTCTTCCACAGAGTAAAGAGAGTGCTATTTCAGAAGCAAAATAGGATTATACCCTTCCTCTACATAAACCCTTCAGTGATTCTCAGTTGCATTTAGGATCAAATCCAGTCTTCTTAACCCAGCACATAAGGTCCTTTATGGTCTAGCCTTTTCCTTCCTATCCAGTCTTCTCATTCACTGCTTCCTCCCTGTCATTATACACACCAATCATGTCTACCCACTTGAAACTTTCTAAACGTGTCGTTTTTTTATGCTTTCTGGTTGTTGCCCATGCAGCTTTCCCTACCTGGAAAGCTCTTTTTGACTCTTTTCCTCCTGCTTCAATTCCCACCTCACAAGTACTTGCTGCTTAAGCTCCATCTCCCCTACAAAGCCTTTCCTGTCCTGTCTACCAAATGGAACTGACTTGCTTCCTCCCATGTTTCTACACTGTAACCTCTGATGCAAAAATACCCCTAACATTTCATTACAATTCTCTGCTTACCTGTCCCTTGACTAGAACTCTTTTAGTGCAGGAATTGTCTCACATTTATTTTAGTATCCCCAAGCAACTATTCCATAATAGGTGCTAAACAGGAGTGAATGTCAGACTGGCTTGGGACCCAGGACCAAAGTTACACTCGCTAGTGTGATTTCTAATAGAAGATACATTTGCTGCTGCCGCTGCCTCTGTCCAGCCCCAGGCCATGGATATGTATTCATAAATATCATGGCCTACTTGTGATACAGCTCTGTGGAGGAGGAGTACAATCAAAGGTCTTCACTCTGTATTCCCCACTGAGACCCAGCTGTTGCAATAGTTGAGTTATGAGGACACCTTAATACTACCGATTCTTAGTTATACTAAGAATAGTATATAAGTGGGCTGGTGAGTCACTTCGTGAACTATTAGATGCTTGCTTCTATTCCTTTTTCATCATTCTGCCAGCTGCCAGCCAAGCCAAGGAAGATGAAACACAACCAGCCTTGTTCCTTATCATGTTCCTTAATGGGAAAAAGCTGAAACAAATGAAAATAATGATTAAAATATAATATTGTTATTATTTATTACCTTCATCTATCTATAGGTTTTCCTTGTATCACTTTTCCCTATGTAATCAACAATCAGCTATTCTGTCACTGAATGCCTGTATTTCCTGAAAACTTAACTTTTTTTCCTTTTATTTATAGATGCCAGATATTTTGGAAGGAAGTAAAATGATTTAGATTAAACAGGACTGAAGATTCAACATTAATCATTTTTGTCAACCACTCCAGGAGCAGAGTCACTAAGTATAGTACCCAGATCAACTTGTACAAATGATACATTAAAGTTGCATAAATGGTGAAATTCTACATTCCAAAAAGTGTGATTACTTTCTAAATTCATCCTGTAAACAAACATATTCTACTTTAATAAAACTAGATGAATACAATAGCTTATTTTGGACATTTTCCAAATGTCCATTTTCATTTTCACAGAATACTACTCCCATATTATCAGGTGTTTAACATCACATAAAAATAATCATGTATCTCATTTCAACCTTCTTTTCCCCACTGCAGGACATCCTTTTTCTTTCTAGGCAGGTAGGCTCTGCCTACGGGTAACCAAATTTAAAGGGACACCAATTTGAAATCCTTTGGAATTAAACCCCAGATGAAAGGAGAGGACTGGTCTTTTGAGACCTAACCTTTCTAATTTCCACCCTAACACAGTTTTGGGGAATTAGTTCTAAATTTAAGCAAAGGAAACAGAAATATCTGATTTTGTGAGATATATTGAAAAGATATCTGAACATAACATACTTATTTTCCTTTTTGATAAATCTCAGAGCCAGGATGGAGATGTAAGTGTCAAATCAAAAATATACCCTGAAGAACTTCCTGCCAAGATGGAGGCATAGGTAGACACACTGTTCCTCCTCGCACAACCAAGATAGGACAACAACAATTTAGAAGTAGAATAACAACTAGAGCTGACAGAATATTGAGCTGTATGGAAGTCGAACAACCAAGAAGTTAAAATAGACACGTTCATCCATACCGGTAGGAGGGGCGGAATCAGGCAGCTGGGCAGAGAGGGTCGCGTGGCACAAAGAGCATTGGGACTGGGCATGTAAGACTGCAACAGGCAGACCCTGGGTGTGCAAGCGGTGGCTGGCAAACCCCGGCTGAGGGGTGGCACTGGCAGACCCAGCAAGGCGGCGATTGTGAAGCAAGGCACGTCGCCCAACCCAGGATCCCATCGCTGGGAAATAGAGCCTTTCGGCACTGATTGAAAACACCTGTAGGGGTTGATGCACAGGGAGAGACTCCCAGCCTCACAGGAGAGTTCATTGGAAAGACCCACAGGGTGCACAAGCCCACCGACACGGGAATTGGTACCAGAGGGGCCCAGTTTGCTTGGGGGAAGTGGTGGAAGGGACTGAAGTCCCACGGAGAGTGGAGCAAGCGCCATTGTTCCCTCTCGGACCCCGCCCCCACACACAACGTCACAACTCAGCAACTGGGTTGCCCCGCCCTGGTGAACACCCAAGGCTCCAGCCCTCCTATGTAACAGGCACAACTACACCAAAAAAAAAAAAAAAAAGATGACTCAAACAGAAGAAGAAATGAAATCCCCAGAACCGATCCTTTTAAGCAACCCAGAGATAGCCAACATATCAGATGCACAGTTCAAAACACTGGTGATCAGAATGCTCACAGAATTGGTTGATTTTGGTCACAAATTAGATGAAAAAATGAAGGCTACGCAAGTGAAATAAAGAAAAATGCACAGGGAACCAACAGTGATGGAATGAAAGCTGAGTCTCACATCAGTGGAGTGGACCAGAAGGAAGAAAAAAACATACAATCAGAAAAGAATGAAGAAATAAGAATTCAAAAAAAGGAGGACAGGCTTAGGAACCTCCAGGACATCTTTAAACGTTCCAACATCCAAATTATAGGGGTACCAGAAGGAGAAGAGGAAGAGCAACAAGTGGAAAACTAATCTGAACAAATAATAAAGGAGAACTTCCCCAACTGGCAAGGGAAATAGACTTCCAGGAAGTCCAGGAAGCTCAGAGAGTCCCAAACAAGTTGGACCCAAGGAGGAACACACCAAGGCACATCATAATTACATTACTCAAGGTAAAAATGAAGGAGAGAATCCTAGAAGCAGCAAGAGAAAAGGAAAGAGTTACCTACAAAGGAGTTCCCATCAGACTGTCAGCTGATTTGTCAAAAGAGACCTTGCAGGCAAGAAGGGGCTGGAAGGAAGTATTCCAAGTCATGAAAGGCAAGGACCTACATCCAGGATTGCTCTATCCAGCAAAGCTTTCATTTAGAATGGAAAGGCAGAGAAAGTGCTTCTCAGATAAGGTCAAGTTAAAGGAGTTCATCATCACCAAGCCCTTATTTTATGAAGTGTTAAAGGGACTTATCTAAGAAAAAGAAGATAAAAAACATGTACAGTAAAATGACAGCAAACTCACAATACTTAACAACCACACCTAAAACAAAACAAACTAAGCAATCAAGTAGAACAGGAACAGAACCACAGAAATGGAGATCACATGGAGGAGTAACAACAGGGGAATGGGAGGAGGAGAGAGGGGTGAAAAGGTACAGAGAATAAGTAGCATAGATGGTAGGTAGAAAATAGGAGGAGGGCATTGTATGGAAAATGTAGAAGTTAAAGAACTTATGACACATGGACATGAACTAAAGTGGGGGAATGTGGGTGGGAGAGGGTGTGAAGGGTGGAGGGGAATGAGGGGGGTAATGGAACAACCATAATAACATAATCAATAAAATATATATATACACCTTGAGTGAAAATGGAAGGAATTATTTTATCTCACTGAAATTAGTTTTGCACTTAAATTAGGTAAGTATAAGAGGAAAAAAAATATGTATATATCTGGTCCTGAAGAAACTGATGAATTAATAAAAGCTGTTATTGTTATTTTTGTTGGAGAATTCTTTAAGACAGGTCTTATATAAATTTTGAAACATAAAATCTGTTTAATTTCTCAAATTCAAAAAGTTGCAATAAAATATAAAACAAACCATCAGAAATGCACAGAGAGTTTACAGGTATAACAGTGTTTCAGAAAATTAAGGATTGAAAGCTTTGGAAGTGATTCAGGTTTTAAAAAGAGATATCATCATCATCATCATCATCGTCGTCGTCGTCGTCACCATCAGTTTCATGGTATCCTCTAGGGAAAATTAAAATATTAAAGGAGAATGACAAATATTAAGATAATGATGGCTAATGCAGCACCCAGAATCTGCACACAAATGCAACAAAACAGTTGGAATGCAAGGATTAACACGGGTTGTTAATACAGGACTGTACATAAGTGGTACATTTGCCATGTGTATTATTAGACATTTATGATCTTTTACCTTCAGTTTGTCTCAAAATGAATGTGCCTCCTTTGGTGCATGGCTCAGGCATGCAGTGTCTAAGGCTATCCTTTCAATAAACATTTAGTGACTGTCAGTAAATGATGTGACAGCCTCTGTGTTAGATGCCAAGGATATGAAGAAAAATCAAGTAAGCATCATCACCAAGGACGACATAATCTATTGGGGGAGATAGATTAATAAACTCTGTTCCACAGTGTTGTAGGTGTCATCGCCCAGGGTGCTTTAAAAGTATAGATGAAATGACCCTGGACTATGTGAGAAAATCTCAGGTAAGATTTTACAGAAATGGTGACACCTGAGCCAGATCATTGTAGCTGACTGGGCATCCCATAGATGGAAGAGGAAAGCAACAGCACACTCAGGGCACGGAGGCCTGAGACACCCTGTGGTGTTCTGTGAACCACAAGTACTATCTAAAACCCATGCTCTTCCTATGACAAGAGGTGAAGATAATTGTGTTAAATGCCATGCTAAGAAGTTTGGTCTTCATCACATAAGAAGCTCTGAAGGATAAAGACAGGAGTGATGGGATCAGACATGCATTTTTGAAAGATTACCCTAATAATAATATAAAGGGTAGGTTGAGGGTGGGTAATGCTAAAAACAGAAGTACCTGTTAAGATACTGCAGGCAAGAAAAACTGAGTTCAGGAATTAAAATAGTGGCAGTGGAAATAGGGAGATATGAGTGCAAAGTTATTTCAAATGCAAGATGAAAATGATTCAGGAATTGATTAGCTATGGGAGAGAAGAGAGTCTAGGGAGCCTAGCAGGATTCTGACTGAGTGGTGGTCGTCCTAACTGAAGGAGAGAATCCAAGAGGAACAGCTGGCTTTGGAGAAAGATATGCTGAGTGTGAGCCTGCTGTGAAACTGGGGAGATTTTTAGTAAGTAGTTAAATATATGTTGAGAAGGATCCAGTGGTCCAGGAAGGGACTAAAGATAAAGGACAAAGTAGGCATAACTGACGAGTCAAGGTCTCAGAGGAGAAAAGAGGAACTAGGTTCCACAGCACAGCATAGGAACAGGGACATCTTTTGAGACTGAAGAAAGGAAATCAGGACAGACATGTTCAACAACTATGAGCTGTGATGTAGTAAGTTGAGGGAGCTTATATGAGGCTGAAAGCGTCACTCTCTTCTGGCAGTAGGAGGCTAGAGGGGAGAGGCAAAGGTTTGAAATGGCCACAGCTTCTGCCTCCACAGAGCAAAGCTTTGGTTCTCACCACAGGATATTACAAGGAGTTAAAATTTTTTCTCTGCCTCAATTTCTATATTTATGTTCACTTTTTTCTCCTTCTCTTGCCCTTTGTTCCCTTGATTCTGACCCATCGCATCTTCTGGAGGACTTGTTCCATGAAGGATTTTTACTTTCTTCCACCTTTAGTTTTATAACTCTTAACCTAGCCTAAAAAATAAATATATCTTGAACCCTCTTCCCCCCTTAAACTGTCATGGTCCCTGTCTTTTTACTTCCCATTGTACCTTCTGAAAGACTATTATTTATAGTTTACAAAGCACATATTATCTTAATCAAGTGGCTATCTCAACTGACAGTGTTTCTGTTAAAGATTTTTTCACAGTGGTAGTCTTAATAGGCCACTCTCATGGTTAAAGGCTATATAATATTCCACAGAATGAATATATATATATTCATATATATAATTTAATTATGTTTTATGGACAGGGTTTCAAGTTCTTCCTTCATAGTCCTGCCTTACATGCTCTGCACCAAACTACTTGTGTAACTTGGCCCACAGTGTTTCCTTTTCTGAGAATGCCATCCCCGTCCTAACTAAACTAAGCTTCCTCCTTTTTCCAGCTCCACTATGCAGTTCCTCATATTTAAAATATTCATATCCTTCAAGGCCTAATTTAAATGTCATCTTCATCCTTATGGGAAAGTAATACCTATCTCCTCCATTTTATCTACGTTCTAAATTGTAGCACTTGGGAGATAGTATATACAGCAAATAGCACTCAAAATAGCATCAGGAGATTTAAGTTCAGACTCCACTCCTTCATACTAGTTGTTATAAGAAACTGAGTTCATAGTCACACTATTTTAAGAGCAATTATAGGACTGTGTTACTATTAATGTAAAATTGTAAATACTTTGTCTATTATGTCTTTAATAGATGATAACATTTGCCTATAAAAATTAACTCAATATGAATCAGTGACATATATATTTCAAATCTAGTAGATCCAGTCTGAAAAATACAAGGACTGTGGGAGTTAGTATGGATTCTTGATTGTACCTCATTCAGGGGTTAGTTGTGAAACTGGATGATCTTCCCGTATTTAGCAAGGCCAAGCTTGCCTAAAGAATAATTAGAATTTTCAAAAAAAATTTTTAGTATGACATGGTGAAAATACAGTTGGGGATACTTACAGGAAATGAGGCCAAGGTCAAAGATGTTACAGAAACAGAATTTTCAAGATTTCATGGCCCAACTACTCTACTGATGCATTCCCGCATTTCCATTTGGATGAGAGAATATGAACAGCCCTGACCAAAGGCTTTGGTACTGGAAGAATGGCGTTTAGGAAAAACTCAGTTCTTTCCCTTCTGTGTTTCTCCTTCACTCTCTACTACCACTTTCACAACACTTCTGACACCACATTTGTGGTGGGTTCTCCCCCACCAAGCAATTCTCTGCAATATCAGTTGATTGTCCTTACAATTGAACTGAATTCTAACAGTATGTACCCGGAGGCAGCATCAGATCCCACAGATCAAGGGCTCTGTCCCACAAGACTGCCCTCACCCCACTTCAAATGCCAATCCCAAGTCTAGGTTGTCAGCTGTGTTTCTGACCAGCTATAAACCAGAGGTTCCTAGTGACCCCTTCCTCGGGTTCTATTAATTTGCTAGATTGGCTCACAGAACTCAGGGAAACACTTATGTTTACCAGTTGAGTGAAGAAAACAGAGGAACAACCAAATCAAGAGACACACGTTAGGTCTGAGAGCTTCTGTAGGGTTGGGGTACGTCATCCAGTGTTCACACTTGAATGTGTTCACCAACCTGGATGCCTGAATCCCGTACTCTTGAGATTTTATGGAGGCTTTGTCATGGAGGCATAATTGATTATTAACTCCATTTCCAGTTCCTCTTCCCTTTCTGGAGAATGAATGGAGTGTGGGGCTGAAAATTCCAAACTTCTAATCATGGTTTGGAATTTCTGATGAGAAGCCACATTCAAAAGTCCACTCAGGGTCACCTTATTAAAACAAAACGTGCTCCTAGTGCTCTTATGACAGGAATTTACAAGGGCTTCAGGAGCTCTGTGCCAGGAACTGGGGCACAGACCAATATATATATATTTTCTATTATCTTACAAATAGGTATAAAAACTACAGTACATAAACACATGAGGAATTACTATGATTAAGATCTTTTCATATACTTGTTCCTTTATTGAGGGATGATTTACATACCACAAAATTCGGCTATTGTAAGTGTACAAGGTAATGATTTGTAGTAAAATTTTAGTCATACAAAATTACCACATCTAGTTCTAGACTATTTCCATCACTTCCACCCCCAGAGTTTCCTCTGACCTGTTTGCAGCCCATCATTGCTTCCACCCCCAATTTCTCTAAGATTCTGGTCAGTCTTGTTCCAGGGAACATTCAGGAGAAGGGTTATTAGGACATGATCAACTGCTGAGTTTGAGCGTGAGATGTTAGGCTACCACTTGGATAAGCTTTAGTATTTTCCTGTCCTCTGCCATGATCCATCTTGTTTTTTGTAGAGGCCAGCTGGCATGTTAAATTTGAGTTTAATAGAGGCCAACACCCCTTTGAGAATGGCACACATCCTACCATTGCCCTGGGGGGTGGTTGTGTTTTTAATTTACTATTCTGCCTGTGGAGGGGAGTGGTAGTGGCAGTTTCAAAAACTTCCACTAGGCCTTTCATACTCTTAATATTCTTAATAGCTCTTACTAGGAAATAGTGTGAGGGTTCTTTCAAACACCATTCCATCTGTACTTTCAGGAACCAGATATGGATAGGTCTGATAACCTCAGGGACCCACTGTTAGCGTGACCTGGCTCCCACGTAGTCCTACTCTAAAAAAGGGTTAAGTTGGTATTTTGGGTCCTGGATATAATGTTAGTTCAGACCTTGTATTCAACAAGCCTATAAAAGTGTGGGTGTTCCCCTTCCTCAAAGCATAATTACTGTGAGTAAGTGTCCATCGGTTCCTTTGAGAAAGGATGAGCTATTCACTATTGAATGGCAATTGTGGTGCTGTGTCAGGGCTCCTCATCACAGGAAGTTGGCTTCTCTTCAGTTACTGGGTTCTGAGACTGGGAACTGGCTCAGGCCATGCTGAGAAAAAGAGCATGATTTTTTATTGGGGTGACTGTCCTCAGCCTACTGATCTTTCTTGATTTATTTAATTATATAAATTAAGCAATATATTGGGTGCTCATCTATCTCATTAACCTGCCATGGCTCTCTACAGGTTACTCCTCCTGTTCATCCCTATTACCTCTCCCCCAGTCTGACTTTGTAGCTCATGGTGATAATTGTGTCCACCTTGTTTCTTTTGGCTAAATAGTGCCATTGGCCATCTGTCATCTCCAATGCTATTAGCCCCGTTCCGTATACAGTATCTCTTATCCTCAGCTCTGGTCAATGGAGGACAGCTGACCACTGCTCTTAGAGAGCTTGGATTCCCCCTCACCCGTGTATTCCTTATTGCTTGGGTAACAAAGTGAACCCCACGGCTTCTCACAGAACATGCACTGGTGAATTTCCAGCCTTAGTATTATATCCATTCCAACAGGTTCACACTGAGGGGCCAGGCAGAGACAAGGAAGGGGTGAGAGAGGTGGAAGGAAACTAGGAAGGCATAGTTGTTATTGAGCCTAGATTAGTGTTAAATGAGGGGCTGGCGGGGCTTAGATGATGACTTTTGGATTTAGCAAAATGGAAATGTTTTAGATGTTTAGGGGTACAAATAAAAGCCCAATTGGAATAGACAGAGAAGAAAATTAAAAGTTTCTTCTCTGAGTTAGTGAAGTTTTACTGTGTCAGAGAGCCAAGAAACGAGGCCGTTGCTGAAAGGGAACACAGGCCACAGGAGAATTTTGCTTTTTAAGATATGCAATATTATAGTTTATTTGTATGTTGATAGACGCAATGAATTGGAGAAGGAAATTTATTAGGAGGTAGAGAAAAGAGGACTACTTTCAGAATCACATGTCTTGGGCAGGAAATGGGATCTCAACCACAAATGACAGATGGTTTTTCATAGGTCTGTAAATATTTTTTATTGTAACAGCAAGGAGGGCAGACCACGAGTGTACAGGTGGCAGTAAGCAGCGGAGTTTGTGGTGAGTAATTATGTGCTTGTTATTTTTTTCTATTCTTTTCAATGAAAAATGAGTTGGGAGAGCTGGTGGGGAGGTCTGTGAATTATGAAGAAAGAGGGCCAGATGTGAATAGTGCTTTCGGAGGGTGGGAAAGAAGGCAGGCTCTCCTTTTCTATGAAGTGTTGGGTTGGAGAGCCAGGACTCCTTTGAAAACCTTCTTTATTTTTTGTTTATTTTCCTATCATGCCCCCTTTTCATAAGGATCACAAATTTTTTTTTTCTGTCACATGTGTGGTATGCAAAACCTGATGGGTTTTTTTTAGTCTTTACTAGGTGAAAGAACACTTAAGTCTTTGCTTGCATATAATAAACATAACTTTTTTTTACTTGATACTTTTTCATTTCTTATCAGGTCTACAATTGAAATTAGGTTGCAAATATGAGGAGGAAAAATGTCACATTACAACAAATTCAGTATTTTCTGAGTTACCACTGGGTGTCAGGCACTATTCTATAATATCGATTCAAAGGCCCAAAGATTTCTGGCCTTGCCTTGGCCTGGTGGCCTAGTTGGTTGGAGTATCATCCTGTACACCAAAAGGTTGTGGGTTTGATGCCTGGTCAGGGCACATACCTAGGTTGCAGGTTCAATCGCAGCTGGGGTGTGTCCAGGAGGCAACCAATGGATGTCTCTCACATCAGATGTTTCACTCTTTCCTTTCCTATCTCTAAAAGTCAGGGTGATCTTATCTCTACAATCAATAAACAAATCCTTTGGGGAAGATTTTTTTAAAGGTGTATAAAACAAAAACAGATTCCTGGCTTCACAACATTGACAAGAGACAGGCAGGACACACAGTAAAGTATATATTGTTAGAGGGTGACAAGTGCTAGGAAAAACAGGAGACTAGAGAGAAAGGAAAGGAGAGAGAGCGCACGCACGCAAGCACAAGTGAGTGCAGGGGAAGGTGGGAGGAGGGCTATAGTTTCACACTGGTATGTGAGGCTAAGCCTCACTGACAAGTGACAGTTGAGCAAAAGTTTAAAGGACATGAGGAAGTTCCTTAGCTACACAGTTACCTGCAGAATAAAACAGAAGAAAAAACATTGCTATTAAGCACGTTTGGTAATGCTAATGAAAGAAATCTGAAGTAATCAAAGGGAAAGAAGACTCTGCTTTTATAAATTCTAAGTGAATAAAGTAACAAAAGTGGAGAATCAACTGTGGGTTTGCCTGAGCTGTGTTCTTTTCCTGGAAAATAGTTATCTTCAAGGTGATAGGTGTAGAGGTGACAGTGAGACAACATGGGGGAATATTTGGGCAGACCTAAGTAAACTCGTAGATGGAATTTTTAATTCCATAAATTAAAGATTGGAACCAACTAAGGGGGAGAGCTCTTGCATGGGCACCAAGGGAAAGCTGCTTACTACAGGGAGAACGTAGATCACAAAAATGCATAATTTGTGGGTACTAAGATTAGGGTGAGGATTTTATTTCTCTGATTCATAGCCTACTGCTTTCTATGCCAATTGGACACAGGTCTCTGTTTTCTGTTTGTATGCTTTTTTTGTTCCCCTAGGTTCATCACATCAGTCACATCCAGAGTAGATACACTGGTATTTGTCCTTCCTGTGTCTTTAGTAGCTGGTTGTCTAAAATTCAAGTTGCCATTAAAATCCATTAGTGATCATTTAATAACATAATTGGAGTGGAAGTCCCAGTTTAAGCCTAAACTGGATTATCCTCACAGGTTTAGGCTATGTCTGAGCATGTTATAAGAACTGGAGAGACAGAACTACTAGTGTTACAGAACAAGGGGGACCTGGAACGATATACTATTACCGAAAGGAACCCCCAGTCCGTTATGTCCGCCGCCTATAGAAAGATGTCTCTCAATGTCAGAGATTCGTGAAAAGGAAAGGAAATGTTTATTTAATGCTATACAAACTTAAAGTAGTGACCTAATGTCTTCATCAAAACCCTAAAGTCCCTTAAAACACCCACAAACACACACAGTCCTTCCTTCCCCCTTTGCCCAGTCTGGGGTACCGTATCTCAGGAAAATAAATAGAAGTCCTTGGCTCAGGCAGCCCCCAGTTCTTCCCAGTAATCCATGCTTGGCTGGTAGGCTTCCCTCAGTTCTGGCACCATCAGCTGTGTCACCGGGATCTCTGCTAAAGCCAGGTGGTGGTTCCCACTTCTAATGCTGTGGGGGTCCCCACTCTGGCAAAGGCGTGTGGTCCTCTCTCCACCAGGGCCACGGGAGTCTCCATTCTGCCAAAGCCGAGTGGCGGTTCTCTGCTACAGCCGCATGGTGATTCTCTCTTGCAGGGCTGCAGGAGTCCCCACTCTGTTAAAGGTCAAGTGGTTCTCCCTCCCAGGTCCAAGGGACTCCCCACTCTGCCAGAAACGCATGGCTCTCTCCTCCTCCTCAATGGCTGCCGCATCTGGGTTTAAGTCCCCGTGACAATCCTCCCCTGTGGCCCCATTTCCGACTCCTCCCACACTCGGCCACACTTGCCTTCAATCTCTCGTCCTTTCCAGCTTTTCTGGTCGCCATCATGGGTCTGGGCAGGTGTGGCCCCATGTCATGGAGCCAATCATCTCCAAGCTCCCACACTGGCGCTGAACTCCAGGGACCTGCCCCCCAGTCACATCTTGTGGGGGAAGTTACTTCCATTCCCCTGCCTCAGAGCATGGCCAAAGCTATTTAACACATCTATGTAACCAGTCAAAGGTTATAGGTATGTTAAATGACCATGCCAGAGGTTAACTGCAAGGCTGTTGCTATGCAAAACAGCTCTCAATGGCCCTGCTCCCTGTGTCCCTTCCCCCCACCCACACGGGAGTGGGGGGCGGTGTGAGGACATTCTAATACTTTGTGAACACCTTGAGTTCTGGACCCCATTCCAAATCCCTATTTGGGGTCCCCCCTCTTGGCTGCACCCTATAACACTAGGACTCACTTTAACATAAAGAATGAGAATCTTCTCCACTGGAAATCAGTCCTCTGAAGAAAAAGTCTGTGAGAGACGGTTGGTCCAGTGACAGAGAGAGTGACTTTAAGTTTAGCAGAATGTCTGTATCTTTTTTTACAGTCCACACCAATTTCTTTCTGGTGCTAGGGGAGAGCAGCAAATTAAGCAGAAGGATGTGTTTGTCAAAACATCTGTCAGACTCAGGAACTCCGAGCAGGTCTGAAGCAGGAAGTGCCTCAGAGATGGGAAGTTAAATTCCCAGCTACATGAGAGTGAGGTCACCAGTCCTGGTGGCTTTGGCTCAGAGAGACAGCTTTGGTAGCCATGTATCGGAGTGCAATCAGTGGCAAAGTGGGAGGATGCCTTTCTAGGGAGTCCCTCTACTTCTGCCGGGTGCCTCAGTGGCAGCAGCCACAGCAGCATTGGTGGCCTGGCAGAGGAGAGTGGAGCAGAGTTGGTTTAGCCCACCTGTGTCAGGTGGTGACTTTAGCAGACAAAAATAGTGGCCACAGCAGCCGCAAGCTGCCCTTACAGGGTCTCCGGGGCAATGGGGCCTTGAGCTGGGCCAAGGAAGGAGTAGAACAGATGTTCTAAGACAATGGGGCATGGAAGCTGGAATGAGACTGTTAGGTTCAAATCTTACCATCCGCCATCGACTAACTTTACCATTGACTAACTTTTAAGTCTTGGGTAAATTACTAACCTTTCTGTGTCTCAGTTTTCTTAGTAAATAATATCCAGCTCATAGGGATTTTTAGAGATTAAGGGGCAGTGATGGCAATAGAAAGCACACAATAAGCGTTAGTTTGTTTCATCATCCATAGACACGTCACATTGATCTAGTTGGACAATACCTGATATTCAGACTTAGATACATGAAATACCAGATTGTTGGAAACAACCCAAAGTCCAAACTAGATGAGGAAACTGAAGGATATTATATAGCCTTTGCTGCCTCCATCGTATATTTGCCAAATGCTTTCTCTATGCCAGGCACTGCTCTAGATGATTTATAACACTGGAATGTCATCTAAGAATTTAAAAACTGTTACTATGGGTGAAGATATGGGCAAATAGAGAAAAAGATTTACCACTGTATATTATTTTATGCTTTTGGGTTTTTTTTTAAAAACCACTCCAAAACATAGTTTTGCTTTTCAACACTACATACAGACAGCTTATGCTCCTACCCCTACCATTTAAAATTATATAAAGACTTTATCGAGCTGGGCGGAACGTCACTCTAGAGAGATAACCCCTACCAAACGATACTAATTAAATAGGGTGGGCCCGGCAGAGCACAGCATGCGACCAACCGCAGGGCACCAGGCCGCACAAAGGCAAAAGGCAGATTCTCGCGGTAATCTCAGAGGCCCCAGCAACCAGCCACGTGACTCCGTGGGCCTCCCTCGCACCACCCGCGGGAACCCAATCTCAGCCACGTTAGCGGCGCTTCTCCGCCACGCAAAAGGGCGTGGCGAAGGGCCGTACGTGGTACGTGCCTCGCCCCTCCCCGCCCGGAGCCCGGATGAAGAGTAACGCCATTATCGCTGGAGCCGCGGAGAGCTCTCGCGGACGGCGAGTGGACACTGGACCGGCCGCGCCATGAGACTCCTCCCACGGCTGCTTCTGCTTCTCTTGCTGGTGTTCCCTGCCACTCTCTTGCTGCGAGGCGGCCCCGGAGGTGAGGCGAGGGGAGTGGGTGGCGGGACTTGGCGGGGAAGGAGCTGCCAGTGACGGCAAGCACAAAGCTAGAGGCGGCGGCAGCAGCTAGCTCCTGGAGCCGGCGTCCACTTCGCTGATATCCCCCCACCTTCTCCTCGACCCCGGGCTCGTAGTAAGGTCCCGCGTGGCATGAGATACTGTTGGGGCCTCTGCCGCTTCCACGCGGGGCGCGAGGCTGTGCCGGTGACCTTGCTGGGTAGCCGTAAGAGGGCTTGACTCCCGGACCCGCGCCGGCAACTGTAGTCGGTGCTGGCGGGTCCGTTTGGACGAGAAAGAGACGGGGCGAGGAGCGCGGCTGAGCCCAGAGCGTGCTACCAGCCGGTTTTATTTCTTCTGGCCGCCTCCAGCGCCGCTCCACCCCCATCCCCTTGGCTCTGGGCTGACGTGTCTTTCGTTTCCACGCTAGGAGTTTGTCTTCATTCATTTGTGAAACCTTGTCTTCTAGGCACGTGAACTCTTAGAGCACTTTTTATTTTTCTAGTGATCTTCCCATTCATCAGCCCTCGGTCCCTGTGTGTTGCTACGAGTCTTGGATTTCAGAAAAGCTCCCCATTCTCTCCCCGCATTGTCCATCCTATAGTCCCAGGCGGACTGAAGACTCTGTGGGATGTCTATTACTTACGCCACTTTTTCTCCACTTCTTTTTTTGTCGCTATGTTTGTTTCTTGGAATTACCATGTCCTGAAAAAGTACTAATTCTAGTTTTATGCTTATTATTTAGGTTTATTTCTTACAACAGTTAACCCGGTTTGAAAATAATTTAGATAGCAGAACATTAAAAATGTGGAGACTTGGCTTTTTGCCCTGGTTATATCGCGAACTTCGATCTTTCTCATCTGTGAATTGTAGTCTGACTAAATGATCACTAGAATTCCTAGTTGAAGCGAGCTCTGTGGCATAATGATAGTGACAAGTATCCACAAGTTTTGCAAAGAAAAGTGAAGTGACTCGCTTCTGTTTAGTGAGTAGAAAACCAAGTGTGAAAATTAATCAAAACTCTTAATCAAAACTCTTAATTTATTTGCAGATTGAGGGATTCTTTTCCTTCATTAATTACTTGCTGGTTGGTTCTCAGTTCGTTTTGTTTTTGTTTTCGCTTTTTAAAGATAAATTGCCAGTTTTACTGTATAGAATCCAGACTGCTTTTTTCAGGCTTTAAAATTTTTCTTAAAAAGAAACATGAGTATCTATAATGAACTGGGTATGTTTAAACTTTTTTTTGTTCAGAAATAGTTTTTCTTTCAAAAGATGTTTCCTCTTAAATTTTTCCAGTTGAAAATTATTAGATTTCATAGGCACAAAATTGTTACTGGTTAACGTTAAAATAGTTTAATATCCACTGAAAGGTAGGATGAAAAGCCATTATGGCTCAGTCCTGAAATTTAAATACAGCTTTATTATGTCATACCTAGATGTTTTCCTTACTGGCTTGTTATTTCTTTGTGTTTTCCTCGTGATCTTTTTTTTACCAGTTTTTAAAAATGTTTTGTTCAGGAAGAGGTAGGACTGAAAAGACTTAACATGCGTGGTCCTTACTATATACAGTTTCTCTTGGGTATTGCAGCATATGCATGTGCTTCCTTTCCCACAGTTTTCCCTCTGCTGAATTGCCACATCATCATTCTTCCTGAGACATGTTGGAGGAGTTGCTAGATCTTTGAAATTTCTTTTGAAGGTCTTGTCTGAAATACTTTTGTATATAAAATTAGAATTTATAATTTCTTGGCATTATAGTTCTGTTTAACTTTTATTTTCATATTAAGTGTAGAGGATATTTAAGAAGTATATCGTATTTGAAGCCATAGGCAAAAATAAATGCATACTTTCTCGGCTACCAACCCTGAAGTTGACAGTATAGGTTTTTTACTAAACAATGTGTTTCATGCAAGCTAGTTTTTACATGGATGCCACACAGATGTTTGTTCCTTGGAATTACATGCAGTCAAGTTCTAAGAGTTTGAGTTGTAATCAACTCTAATAACTGTTTCTTGCCTAGATATTGAGATCATTTATTTCCTTCAGCCATGAGTATTTTTTTGTTTCATTTTGTATGGTTAATGAGAGATTAAATTTTGGAATTTCTTTTAAAACTGTTGCTTTTATTTGCTTAACAAAATTGCTTAAAGTTCTTTATTTGAAATTCAAGGCATCTTTAGTTTCAGGAGTTCATTTTTTTCAGCTGTTAGGTGCTTTTTTAAAATTAAACAGCATTTCCCATTAAAAATAGCATGCAATTAAGAGTACTAAGATAACATCATATGAATATTCTTTCATGCATTATAATTTGATATCACGCAAGTAAACTGTGTGATTGAATTGCTCCAAGAGGAAATTTTTGTTGAATATTGTTCAAGTGAAAAACATTAGTTAACTTCAGGGTAGTTAACTGCTTGTTTTATATTTTGTTAGGCTCAGTAGCAGCAGCTCAAGATCTTACAGAAGATGAAGAAACAGTGGAAGATTCAATAATTGAAGATGAAGATGATGAAGCAGAAGTGGAAGAAGATGAACCCACAGATTTGGTTAGTGTGATGTATGATTTAATGCACATATATATATCTAGAATTTGTCCTTTTTACAGATAAATTTGTGTTTTAAAATTCTTGATTTTAGCAACTTCCATGTTACTATTACTGTGATTGGAGTATGGATTGAAATTGGGAGAATAGAGGTCAGTCATTGGGATGGATCTTTAGAATTTTCTGGAACAGGCAGAGAGATCATCTCTATGAGGGTAACAGCATAGTGGGAATAGATCTGGACCATTTGTTGATAGATTTCGGATACATACTACTTAGCTTTCTGACCTTGAGTAGCTTGTCTCTCTAAATCTGAGTTTCTTTTTTAAATTTTTTTCCGTAAGCAAATACTTATGTGCCCTGCCATGGGCCAGGCACTGTTCTGGATGCTAGGGGTGAACAAACCAGGTATTTTCTCTGCTGTCATGGAGTTCATATTCTTGGAGCAGTGTCTATGTGTTTTGGTGGCAGGGCATGAGGAGCAGACAATAAAAAATATATTCAAGGTGTTCTGCTAATAGTAAAGGGCCTAGAGAAGATCCGCCCTGGGTGGTGTGGCTCAGTGGACTAAGCGCAGCCTGCAAACCAAAAGGTCACTGATTGGATTCCCAGTCAGGGCCCATGGTCCTGTATTGGGGGCGTGTCAGAGACACCAATTTATGTTTCTCGAACACATTGATGTTTCTCTCCCTTTCTTTCTCCCTCCCTTCCCCTCTCTCTAAAAATAAAATAAAGAAGCTGATAGGGATAAAGCATGAATTATAAGCAAACTGCTAAGAAGAGGTCAAGGACTGCTGTATTCTGGCAGAGAAGCTGGGGGCGGGGGCGGGGGCGGGCAGTGCTGTCATGTCCCTGGAGGGCAAGCCTTTGTGAGCCCCCTCCAGCCCTATGCCTGGAGCATCTGGCAGTGGGAAGCCTGCCTGTGGGGACTGCAGGCTGCCCACTTCCTGCCAGACCAGAGGGACTGGGGGGATCCCAGCAGGGGAAGGGCAGCCCTTTCACCTAGTTTCTAAACAGCCCTCCACCCCCTGGACCTTCCTCTTTCCTTCAACCCTGACAGTTTTGGCCTTTCCAAACCGTTTTAAATTTTGTTTATTTATTTTACAGAGGGGAAGGGAGGGAGAAAGGGAGTGAAACATCAGTGTGAGGTTGCCTCTCATATACCCCTTGTTGGGGACTTGGCCTGCCACTAAGGCATGTGCCCTGACTGGGAATCAAACCAGTGACCCTTCGGCTCGCAGGCTGGTGCTCAGTCCACTGAGCCACACCAGCCAGGGCAGGGGCCTGTATTTTAATGACACCCCAACTCCCTACCTGTTCCCACCCTTTCCCATGCTGCCAACTTCTATCTGCAGTAGTGACTCGGTGCTTGTCTGTTTAGTTTTGGGTATAAATGGAATGTTGTGGAGATGAACCCTCCCCGTGCCACCTGCTTACTTTCCCATTTTTACCTGGTGGTGGCCACTCATGGAAGCAGGACCAGTGAGGGACCTTCAGTTAAAAAAACAAAACAAAACATACAGCTGATGCTTTTATTATAAAATAGTATGACAGAGCATTGAGCTAGAATAAGGATTATTACAGCATGCTTCTAGCTAATTTCTTGGATTATTATAATCTGTGCTACACAGATATTTTTTCTTTCTCTTTTCATTATGCCACACTTGAATCTAGAAATGTTTGTGATTCTAGATTTTACCTTTTTTTCCTGAGATAAACCATGTCCTTTTCAGTTATGTTGACATCAGAATAATTAGCCTTGTATATAGATACTGCACCTCTTTTGGCATAGTGTTTTTTGGGAGCAAGCTAATCTACTTGCTGTTTTGTTGATTTTTAAATTACCATTTTTATGCATCTGTACATATTGTTTTACTTGATTGGAATACCCCTACTAATTTTTGTACTTTTCTGATTCTCCCTCTCTTAAGACACCTTTACTGATTACTGTGTGTCAAGCTTTTCACATATGTGTATACCCATACTTCTAGGGTTTATATTAGGCTCTGCATCTTTGACCCAGTTCATTTGATGTGCTACTTTAACTAGGTCAGCACATTCCTCCATCACTGTTGGTAACAAAAACTTGAGTGTTCTAAAAGTGCCACTTGTGGTAAGATAAATTGGAATGAACATTAAGAGGGGAATCTGACCAGAAAATGAGGATTAGAGTTAGCATTTAGGGCTTTGAAATTTGGGCATGCACAGAAATTTAGTAATAGATGATACTGTTATAACCACTTTTCTGAAATTACTTCAGCTCTCTAGCACTGGAATGTATTTATTGTGGAGGAAAAGAGTAGAGAAGGAAACTGTTAGATCTTTGCTATAGTTACAATTTAGCCTACAATTTAGGCATTTTCTATGCCTTGATCATATCCCTTGTCTTGAGAACTGTTAGAGTTGAAACAGTAACTCAAACTGTCCACTCCATACTGTGACCCATGAGTTCAAAAGTGTTAGTATCCTTTGCTGTGTTGGTTTTCTCGAATCAGAAGATGGCTAGGGAAGGTTGAAGCAGGAAGGCAGGGCAAGTGGTTCCTTCCTTTAGACTAAGTTGGTACCAGTAGTGGTAGGTTTGTGTGGAACCCTGTGGAGTAAAAAAGATAGGCCCTTAGGGCAAAAGTAGCTAGAAAAGTTACTTCCAGAACTGAGGGCCCTAGAATTTATCCTGTTATTGTTGTTCCCCACGATTATCAAGTTGTGTACAGCTGCCTTAGGCATCAAGGAATTGGGGGTTATGGAAGAATCCTTTGCCACTGGTCCTCTGTCTGGAGTCAAGGGACAGAAGGGAGATTTTCCTAAGATCTGAGATACCAACAGCTGGTTTAGATGCAAGTTATTGGTTTAAAAGTTTGCACTGAAAACTTTTTTTTAAAATCACCTTGGGCTTTTCTACCCTCTTGACTATCCTTTTTAGTCTCTAAAACTGTAGGTTGCACTGTAGTTTGTCATCATTCTTTGAAAGTATTTTTCTTAAGAGAAGTGATAGTAATTTTTGTTTTGGTTGTTAAACAAGCACTATAGTAGTGATGCTACCATAAAAATATTAGTATTATTTAAAATAGATAATACATTCAAGTGGATTAGAATTTAAAAAGTTAAAGGTATATAGTGAAAAGTTTCTCTTGCATGCCTGCGCTCCAGGTGCTAAGGTCATTTCCACAGAACTGCCGGTTTCTTTACTCTCCTGGGGATAACCTGTCATAGCCAAAATATGTTAGAGCACAACCAGTTAGCAGGTACTAAGCAATATACATCTTATCCTATGCTAATTAGCTATAAAATAAATGAGTTATTTACTTTTACTTCCATGTACTATCCATTTCTTCACAACTATTATTCCAAACATTTACCACCTTCAATTTCTGAAATCAGTCCTCTTCATTCTTAGCAACATTGACTTCAGAGTCAGAAAGTGAAGGCCATAAAGGATGAACTCCATCAAGTTTTTAACTTTATACTTCTATTATTCACCTGTCCTTTCTATATTTTCTTTACCAGCATGCTTCTTGAAATTGCAAACTACAGTGTTTCTCTTGTGCTCATTTCACAAGTTGATGAATCTAAGTTGATCAATCGCCTGTATTTGGTAAAAATGTTCTCGCTAAGTCACCAGTGACCTAATTGCCAGATTTCTGGTGTGTTTGCCATTGTTACCTGTTTAAACCTTTTTTACGGTTACAGGCCACCTTTTCTTGAGTCCCCCTTCTTGTTAACTTCTGCTGCAGCCCTCTTGGTTTTCCCTGCCTGGTTCCTGCTGCTTCACCTCTACCTTCTCTCCCTCTGCTCACCCCTTTAGCGTTGGTGAGACCTGTGGTTTCAGCACCACCACTTTACACTGATGACTTTCACTTCTCGCTTCCGGCCAGCTACTTTACAGTTACTGAGCTGTACACCTGTATTTGCTTCGCTGTTGCAGTATAGCACCATCTGGATGCTCAAATTTTGTATGTCCAAAATGGAATTCAGTGTATACCATCCATCCCACCTGCATAAACTTTCTTGTTTTGATATGGCTCTAGTGATTCAAACCTGTGCCTTGCTACTTTTCTTTTTGTTCTACAACCCATTATTCAAATCTTAGAGATGGTTTCTCTTAATTGTTTCTCAAGTATACCCTTCTTCGTTATTACAGCTTATGTTTCCTGTGTTTGGTCTCTTTCCTACTTGTGGGCGTTTTTTCTGAAAAGCAGAAATTCACTAACTCTTGTTAAATGAATGCTATCATTAAGGATACTTAAAACCCAGAATTGCAGTCATGAAACTGATGTTTGAGTGTCTTCTCTCATAAGTATATGGACTGGGTGTGGAGAAGTTTTAAATTGTAAGATAGTCTTTGCCCTTGAGAATTCTATTGAGAAAATTATTTTACATAAATGAAAAAGTTAAATGCTAATAAAAAAGGGTGCCCTTAAGCATCCCAATTTATTAAGGGCATGGACACTTCAAATATGTGAGTCTTTTTGTAATCCTTAGTGATGATGGGAGAAATGTCCAAGGTTTAAAGTATTAAACTAAAATTTGTTCACATTTTTTAACAGTATTCTTGCAGTGTAATTTATGTGTTTGTAGGTTGATAAGGTGCTCTAGAACAGGGTCAGCAAAACGTGGCTGCACGCCAAATCCAGCTTTGCCCTTTTTTTATGTAATGTGTGTATCTGCTTTCACACTGTAGCCACATAGAAAGCAGCCACAGAGTCAAATAGTTGCAACAGGGACCTTGTGGTTCTCAAAGCCAAAAATATTTGCTATCTGAACTGACCCTTTACAGAAAAAGTTTACCAACCCACACTCCAGAACCTTGTAGTTCCATGCGTGGTTTGAGTACCAGCAACATCAGCATTTCCTGGGTACTTATTAGAAATTTAGGCTTCACTCTAGACCTGAATTAGATCTGCAGAATCCCAGGGGATTGGGAATGCACATTACTGTTTGAGATGCATTAATCTAGAATTTTTATTTTAACCAGTGAACTACAATGAAACCATACCACTGCTAATCTCCACAAAGCCTTGGAGAGACAATATTTTGTCCCAAATCTTAGCGAATTTGTTATTTCTAAATGGTGGTATTCTCCCCGGCCTCCTACCCTTGTAATAATCCCTTTCTAATGTTGTTTTTCTTAGGCAGAAGATAAAGAGGAAGAAGATGTATCTGGGGAACCTGAAGCTTCACCAAGTGCAGATACAACTATCCTATTTGTGAAAGGAGAAGGTAATAGATACTAGTTTTAACTCAGGTGTAGGAATTTTTACAATGACAAGGTCACCTTTTTGGGACGTGGTAGTAGTGCTTAAGATTTGTCTTGCTTTCTTACAATGTGGTGTAAATATGCATTTTGAGGAAACCCTCTTATATATGTATCAATACCCATGTCTGTAGAGTAGTATTCCTGGCATTTAAATTAAGGGGGAAAAGAAATACCACCCATTGTAACTAGAAGTTAAATATTCTTTTGAAAGAAACTATTTTTAAAATTTTTAAACTGCCACAATAAAGTAACTCATATTTTGAGTGGAATATTAAATCTTTATAATTTGGACTTGGGTGGAACCTAGATTTTATTGAAAGAAAATAAATAATGGCCTATATGGCAATATTCTCAATACTTTGCATGTATTATTTAACCCTAACAGAAATCCTGTGAGGTTGGTTACTATTGCTAAACTGAGATTTAGAGATGTTAACAACTCGTTCAGGGTTACCCAGTGGTAAGTAGAATGTGGAGACAGGATTCGGACCTAGGCCCGTCTGACCCCAAAGCCTGTACTGTACTGGGTGAAACAGCTCTGTAGGCTGCAATGTAATGGAAGACTTATTATTTGAAGTTACTAATTTTCCTCTGCCTTCTTAAGTTTTGTGTTTTATTCCCATGTACATTCCAACTTCATGCCTACAAAAAGTATAATTTGAATAAGAGAGTCCTCTCCCCTCCCCCATTTATTTTTGTAGCTCCCTCTTTGGGTCTTACCTTCAAATTTGCATTTTGACTAATTGCTCAAAGTGGGTAGGGATTGCCTAATTTTTTTTTTAATGTTCTAACATAATTTCATCGAGCCTCTTAGACATGTCAACATTTTATTTTATACCCTTTGAACATTTTCTAATCTGTCTCTTTGTTTTGTTTGTTTGTTTGTTTTTCCTTTTTTCTTAGATTTTCCAGCAAATAATATTGTGAAATTCCTGGTAGGCTTTACAAACAAGGGTACAGAAGATTTTATTGTTGAATCCCTAGATGCCTCATTCCGTTATCCTCAGGACTACCAGTTTTATATCCAGAATTTCACAGCTCTCCCTCTGAACACTGTAGTGCCACCCCAGAGACAGGCAACTTTTGAGTACTCCTTCATTCCTGCAGAGCCCATGGGCGGACGACCTTTTGGTTTAGTCATCAATCTGAACTACAAAGATTTGAACGTAAGACCCTCTAAACTTTCTTTTCTTTTTTTTATTAGTTAGAGATGGATGAGGACAATTGACATTTGAATATTTCTGTATTTACTCATCCAAGTGCCTGTTTTGTGGTTGAAACTGTCAGGTACTAGGGAGGCAAAGAAAAATTATCTCTGTCTTAAAGCCTACAATCCACTGGAGGAGATGGGTGTAAACAGGCAATATCACAGTATGATAAGTGACATATTCTAGAGATAAGTGTAAGTGCTAAAGTATGAAAGTAGAAGTGACTTGAGCTGGATCTTAAAAGAAAGTAAAGCACACAATAGAGTCTACTATTTTTAATACAGTTTTAGAAGTAAAGTTTATGGTTTATGTCAGTGAAATAGCCTAATGTAAACTCTGTTGTCTTTCTTACAATTTTTAATGTTATGGTATATATTCAGTGAATGAATGAGAGAAGCCCACCACAATTGTACTGCTGGAAGTTGACATCTAGATGCTAGCTATTATGTCTGCCTACAGATAAGAGCATATCTAAAGCATTCCCTTTTTAGGAAGCTTTCGGAGGAGGAAATTTTATCCCATTTGGAAGCTTATTCAAACTTTTATCAACATGTAGTGTCAAGTGTTTACCTTATGTCTTAGTTAAATTTCTTGTGCTGCAATTAAGCTCTCCCTTTTAAAAAAAAATTACTTAGCAGAGATTAGAAAGGGTTTCATCCTTCAAAATAGCATATTAAGCTTTTTTTAACATAGTTTAAGTGACTTGAAGAATTATATATTTCATCTTGTTTTCAAACAAAAAACTTAATCCAACAGACATGTTTGTAGTTTCAGTTCCATTTTAAATGTTAGTTTCATGAGCGTATTCTGATTCTTGGAATTGTGAACACAGAAGTGCAAACTGCAAGATCTTTCTGAAGTAAAACTTCATAGAGTTTAGCAATAAGTAACACTTTGTAAAAACTACCTTTGTGCAAAGTGTCAAACACTGAAAATGGCTATCTATGTATTGTTCCATTGTTTGAAAACTGAAATTGTGTTGAACTAACAAAATTGTTTTAAGATCACAGCAGAAAAATATTTTGATATTGAAAATTACTAACCCATTTATTACAAAGAAATTGATTTCCAACCCATTGTTAATTTAAAACATGAATTTGACTTGTTCAGATCTAGTTCTTAAAATGATCTGCTTCTACTACACACGTTTGTGCTCTTTCTGTCTTGTTTGAAGGGTTACACAACAGGACCTCAGGCTGGTGTTTGTAAGAGTGTCCTGTGGGCTTTGTTTCATTCTACACGTTTTAACTTCCCCCGCCCCCAAAAGAAAATGGGGGACAACCTTGGCCAAGTTGTAGGCATTTTTATTTTGTAGGAGAAAGTAATAAGCTTCATAATGTTGAATCCCTGATACTGAATTAGTGCCATTACAGATGACTTTGTCAATTCTTATATTCTAAGTGATAAAAAAAAGCTATCATTATATATCTTACAGTGATGGTTTTAAGAACTCTTGTAGGCTTTCATTGTTGCAATGCATTTCAGATTTGGGGGATTTTTTTTTTCCTAACAGGGCAATGTATTTCAAGATGCCGTCTTCAACCAAACAGTTACAATTATTGAAAGAGAAGATGGGTTAGATGGAGAAACGTAAGTGAAAGTTGAAATACATAGATCTTGATCTCCTTAAGTAGGACTAGAAGGCTTGCTGCTGTCAGCCTTTCTTTATTAAATGATGAAAATGAAATGGACTATAGATTCTGTGAAATCCTAACTAGGTAAATTCATACTTTAGATGATGCTTATAATTATACCAAGTCAGGAAAGGAAGTTGAAACTGACAATAATTTGTTTAAAAAAGATAGATTTGGCTTTCCATTCTTCCCCCTTCTAAAATCTTTTTCACCCCATTATCTTAAGCTGATCACTAGCCTAATTTAAGTTGCATGCCTCAAAAATTGCCATTGAAAATGTAAATTAAAAGATTTTATCTTGAAAATTGGGTTCTTTGTAAGTGATGAATTAAAGTAAAAAAATTCATAAAATTTATTACCTGAATCTAAATTGAATTTAAAATATTGTATTCCTTTTACCAACAAGTTATTTGGAAAGCTTATATAGTATTAGCATTATAGATGTAATTATGGTGGTTTTTATAAGTTACATAGTGTTAGCATTATAGATGTAATTAGCTCTGGTGTTTTTTATAAGTTAAAACAATTATAGTTTCAATTATCTGTGATATTTCCCATGAATTAAAGCATTTTTATTTTCTCCTTTTATATTAGTATCTTTATGTATATGTTCCTTGCGGGTCTTGGGCTCTTGGTTGTTGTTGGCCTTCATCAACTCCTGGAATCTAGAAAGGTAATTATGGGTGAATGACTCTTGTAGCCAGAAGTTGTTAACAGTACTAAATTTAGTCCAGTTATTTGTGGCTTCTTGCTTTCACTGTAAGTTTATATATTTACAGGTTTGTTGTACCTTTTAAAATAAAACCTTGGATATGTGACCTGGATTCGTTTAGGCTTTTGTACACATGTGCCAAGTGTCCTTAGTCTGTACCCTCCAGAGTGAGCTTTACCTTCTTATGTTGAAACTCTAAATTGTGCTAGAATTCTTACTTCTTATACTCTGACGTAAGATTTTATTTTTCTGTTCACTCTACTTCATGGATATGTTATTTTATCTGTTAACACTGAAGCTTTTGTATTTGCTTCAGTACTCTTCACCTATAGAGGTAATTCCTAATTAGCAATTAAGTGAGTCTTTTCATTTGAGAAGGAATCAATTTGGCTGTATTTGTCCTATCAGTCTGACTTCTGTTTTCTTCTGAGTGTAATAAAGAGGCAACACTGAAGCCCCTGCTACAATATAGTCATGGTTTCTCTCTCTGGACATGGTAGCTAATTTCACCACAGTCCTCATCTCACTCCCTGGCCCTACAAAACAAAATAAATCCACTCATACTATTTCTTTCATGGGAAAGTATGACATGATTTGTATCAAATATTAATGCCCACTGGAGCCTTACATTAAAATTAGCAATGAGTGTTACTACTAAGCACTCGCTGTTTAAAAGAGAAATACTTAGTGTTTAAATGTTAGTTTCTATAACTTTCTTCACCTCATGTTCATAATAGTTGGTGCTTTTGCTATAAATTTATATATTATGTATAATGGCATCTCCAATTTCTTCCCATTTGAATGAAGCCATTTTAAAAAATTAGCTGTGGTTACCTTTCTGTATATTCAGAATCTAATTTTTGGACTGTATATTTAATATTCTCTTAGGTAAATAATTAGGGTTTTTGTTGTTTTTTAAGAGCAGGGCAAAATAATATAATTGAATTATTTTTAAACTTTCTAGCAGTTTTGATACAAAAAGTCTAGGGACAAAGTTTTAGGTTGTTGGCTTAAATGAGATTTTATGTTTTTATTTTATTTTATCTGTGCCACCTGTTTAAGTGTATTTAACTAACAATGCAGGAATCTGCCTACGTACGACCTTTCAGAAATTTATCCTGAATTTTATGGAATGTAAAAATATATGTATTCTTTAACATTTATTTTTTTTAAGATTTTGTGTATTCTTTAACATTTAAAAGGGAAAAATAATCATTGTTTTAAGTAGAAAGTCTTGATAACATGTGACGCTTTATAGCAGAGGAAAATGTCTTTAAAGCCTGAAAATAAATCATTGAAGATCTCTTCCTTATTACTTATTCTTTGTAATTGGTGTAAGACATGATTGCACTTCATTGATTAATAAAAACTTGTATAGGTGTATGCTTTAAAACAAGGAGAAACCATATTTGTCTATAAAGATATGTAAGTAGCTTGATAGGTAGCTTAAGATATTTAAGTAGTCTCTTTTTAAAATTACAGTAAACAATGCAGTGAAACTCCTTTAAAATACTGTTTTGATGTTCTCTTAGCGCAAGAGACCCATACAGAAAGTAGAGATGGGCACATCAAGTCAGAATGACGTTGACATGAGTTGGATTCCTCAGGAAACTTTGAATCAGATCAGTAAGTACTCTAACTTGGCTGGGAACTTTTTCTCTGGAAAAAGAGAAATGGAAATTAAATATTTTAAATTTAGCAAAAGTGCTTGGTCAGTGCTATTTAATACTTAATCTTTTCCATTACTTGTATAGAATCTAGTATAATATGGTTAATGAGTGTTTTAAAATTTTGTTCTGTACAGTATTTTTACATTGTAATTTAGAAATGCTTCCATATCTGCAGTTTACATACAAATGTGTGAATTCTCTTTCTAATCTTTTTCCTGTCTCTTTTCTTTCCTGTTGGCTTCAGTGCAAAGTAGAAGAGGTGAGGCGATTAATTTTTTAATGGGGTTTGCTATGTATTGGGGGCTCTATTTCACAGTAAGTTTAATAAGTAATAAAACAGTTTTTTAGCACTGTATTTGTTGGGAAAACTGCTAACTACCCAGAATAGTTTGAAAAGTAAACCTAAAGTATTTCATGATAGTTTCCTTAACGTATATTTCAATTTTATTACATATGCAATTAATTAGAATATTAATTTTTATAAAAGAGTAGAAGTTTTTCTCCAATTATAAATGAACTTTTAAAAAGCATTTATTGTAAAGGTAATAAGGCCTTATTGTAAAAACTAAAGAGTACAGAAGCAAAAAGCTAATATCACCTCCTGGATCCACTGATTCATAAGTAATTGGCATTTGCATGTTATTCTAAGTATTTTCTATACATATGTCAGCTTATGTGTCTGTTGTTTTTGTTTTACACAGCTGGCATTATATCTCACATATACAATGAGTTTTCATGCTTTGGATATCTTTGTGGTAGTTACTTATTTGATACTTTATTCTTTTTAATAACTAGATAGTATTTTATATAAATGTGTCATGATAGATTAAATCTATTCTGTATTGAAGGATGTTTGTTATTTTGAGTTTTTCAATCTTAAAATTAAACCTGTAATGAAGAAGCTTGTCATACAGCTGTTAAGAGGTGGAGCCAATACTCAGATGAGTTTGTGCAACTAAATGCTGTACTGTGCTACCTAAAGCGGCAGTATAATAAAAGTGAGTGAAGCAGAGTGATCAAATAGTACTCAGTGTTCATATGTAAGCATTTATTTTAAAAAATACTAATGGAGATTCTTATTTTTAAATTTATGGGGTTTAAAATTTTTTTCATATGTATTGCATAATGATTACCACAGTAAATCTGGTTAACATCCATCACTACACATAATAGTAAATTTTTTTCTTATGATGAAAACTTAAGATCTACTCTCTTAGCAAGTTTCAAATATACACTATAGTATTGTCAACTATAGTCACCACGATAAGCATGACATCCCATGACTTATAACTGGAAGGTTGTACCTTTTGACCCCCTTCACCCATTTTTCCCATTCCCCACACAGGATAATTTCTAAAAAGTTAGGTCTAAAATTCAGCATTTTTAAGGAAAGTACCTCATATGCTTCCCAAAAGATAGTGCCAATTTATATTCTCACCAATGTACATACAATATTGCCTACTCTCCTCTCCTCTACTCTCACTTATCATTCTCAAGTATTATCAAAGGTTTTAATCTGTCAGTGATAAAAATGACATCTTTTTTTATTACAATTAAGGGTGACGTTTGGCTTTATACATATTAACTGGCCACTTAATATTTTTTTCCTGTGAATTCAAGGCTTTTCCTGGTTTATAAATTGTTTTGCTTACAAATTTGTTTGCAACTTGAATTGTTTTCCTTATTTCCATATTATTCCGTAAACTCTAGTAAAACGTAATTACTGCATAGTAGTTGCTTTACTAAAAGTGGGTACAAAGTCCCTGGCTGAATGGCTCAGTTGGTTAGAGCATCGTCCAGTATCCCAGGGCACATACAAGAATCAACCAGTGGGAATCATCTTATAAGATGCAGAATGGCTGAGCACCCCCCCCCCAAAAAAAATGGGCCTCCCAAATGGTCTCCTGGACCTCTCAACAATCATTCCCATCGCCTGCCAATTCCCAATAGGTCCACCATATTGTGTGTGTCCTGAATTGATTATGGAGGAAGAATCTGAGTCTGATAATGAGACTACTTTCCTAGATGTTTCAGAACTGACAGCTGAAGAAATTACCACAGAAAATGTAACTGCTGCAAGAACAAATAGGAGGAGAAGTAATAAGCCATTTGATGGCGAGTCAAGTGATGAAAATGCCATCCATGACAAATCTGCCTCAATACTAGGGTAGTTGGAGAAGAACATTGACAATCTGCATGCAGACATGGCTAAGCATTGCAAATGATTGAAGTTTCTCAATACTAAGATGACTACTGGGAACCAAGGTTGGCAAACTCTGAAGAGATGTTTCTTTCGTGCACTCACAGTCAATGCAAGGAGCCGCACGAAAGGATGCCTTCTACCCAAGTGTGGTAACGTGAAACTAGGCTTTCTCCCACTGAAGCTGCCTCTGCCATACTACCTCAGAGTACAGGGGAAGATTTCTTCAAGGTGTGAAAGAATGGTTCACATACACATGCACTGAGCCAGCAGTTAGGTTCTGCTACTAAATACAACCAAACCCTTAATGCTTTGAAGACACACCCCTATTGTAGCCATTGTGCATCATAAACAACATCAAAAATAAAACAATCAATGAATACATAAATAAATGGAATAACACATTGATATTTCTTCCTTTCTCTCTTTAAAAATCAGTAATTAACATTTTAGAAAATACAAGTGGTACAAAGTAATGAGAACACAAGAGGGCCTTTCCCCTATAGGACAGTAGGGAAATCATTCACAGGAGTTGACATTTGACGAGAGCTTTGAAAAGTTAGGTGAGAAGGATTCTTCAAAGTTTATGTGCTATATGCTAAGAACTTCTAACTTTTCCTTCTAGGTTATAAAAAGTAGCCATCAGATAACTCTAAAGCATAGAAATAACAAATTTATGTTTTAAAAGAAATTGATAGTTTTGTGGAGGATGTCTAATAAGTAGGAGCTACTGGAAGATGACTTTTTAAAACAATGTAAGATACCGTGAGGGCCTCAGTAAGCGAAGACAGCAGTGATGGGAGTGAAAGTGAGTGGAGAGGTGTTGCAGAGGTTGGGCAGACCAGGTTTTGGTGACTGGATATCTTAGGGAGGAGTCAGCGTACTCCGCTTCGGCAGCTGGTGGGAAGTGGTCCTGTGATGTCAGGGAATACAGGAAGAGGAACAAGTGTGCATGAGGAGAGATGAATTTGGATTCGATCTGTTGAATGTGAGGAGCCCATGGAACTCCCAGATAAGGAAGTCGAGTAAGCATTTGAAAGTTGTGTTCAGAGCACAAGATTTGAAGATGATGGGACATAACAGCATAGGTGGTAGGTGAGGGAGTAAATCATTCTAAGGACAAATTTCTTGTATCATCCTGACATTTACCATAGCAGAAAATACCAGGTTGAAATGTACTGTGTTTTTAGGACTATCTGATGTACCGGACCTAGGTTTTAGAGGAGGAAAATAGGGGAAAAAATTTTGAAGCAAAAAATGTGGTAAAATATTTAATAGCCTGTGACCCCCCCTCCACCGCCCCCCACCCCAGCCACAGCAAGCCAGGTAAGTTACATTTGGACTGTAAGATGCACCTCCCTTTCTTCCCAAATTTGGGGGGAGTGCATGTTACAGTCTGAAAATACAGTATACCGTAGTGTCTTTATGATGCATCAGAATTTGGAAGTCTGTGGCATGTTTAAATATGATTTCTTCAAACATAATTGTATTGTAAATTGAAGTTTACCTAATTACCTAGAATTAGGTAACACTGCATTTGGAAAGCATTAAAAATTATAATTAAAAACTAAAGTCACTGTAACTGCTATGGAATCTACCTCTTCAAAAGAATTTTTAAATGAGAGATTGGGAGGGTTCATTTTGTAGTATCTTCCTCCCTGACATAACTTAAAGATGAGAATTACACTCACAGAGCAAAATTTGAACCATATATAATTGTGTCTTTACTATGTCATAATACTGTACTAGGTTCTGAGTGGTATGTTAAAAAGAACGTAAAGTTACTATTTCTTCAAGAATTCACATTTCTTCTTGAAAATAAAGCACATACATGAAATATTTGAATAATCAGAGGTAATATGTGATTATGTGCTAGAATAAATAATATGCACAATTTACGGAGGCCTTGTTGAAGGAAGAATTGAACTTACATTAGTACCTTGTGTAGACTGGGCATTCATTTTGCAGGGTAAACTGCTGCCTCTGTATTTACTATTGGGAAATTGCTCCTAAAAAAAGTGACTTACCAAGCTTCATAGCTACATTTGTCACATTCTAAAGCTCATATGTTTTCCCAGTGAGACCCAATACTCAAAGATAGGTAGAATTAAAGTCGATAAATACTGTAATTTTTTTTAACAACACTTGCTTATCTTGCTCCAAATCTGATTGTCCAGCCTGAGTTTGTTTTAGGACCACATTTCACCACCAAAGACATTTTTATTGTTCCTTCTCTTTCCCTGTTTAAGTAAAATTTCTTGTTTTGAGAGGCTTCATAAACAATAAGGGAGCTTCTAAACAGGTTTAAGCTGATCCAGTTATACAGTTGAGGTGAAAAAATTTATCATATTCAAGCTTACTATTGAGAGGCATGTTATTGATTAATTTTTGGAATTTGAAAATGGTTGGAAGGCACGTAACACATAAAATCACAATCCTTTATTGCTATTACAGCAAGCCCTGGGAGCCTGGAGGCCCCAGATGAAGCCTCATGTCCTGGGAAATCAAAGAGTGTCCTGAGAGCATTTCAGAAATCAGAGATCTAGAGGTTAAGGAGAAGGGTGTGAAAAACTACTTGTAGTTGGCAAAAACATGGTTATTTTCTATTTTCGAGTGTAGATTTCTTTTTTATATACAAAAGTCACTTTTTAAAACTTCTGTAATACGAGATACTTTAAATTGCAGATATGACATGTTGAAGTAAGAAACATCTAAACCTGGAGAAAAAAAAAATTATAGGGTTTATTTGAAGCAAACTAATAATATGCCAGTAAGGAAGATCTCATGCTCTCCAGAATATACAGTTTGCAGTTTCTTTTCTACATTTGGAGTTAAGGAGGGACCTTAAGGAAGGTTATGTGAAGCGGAAGTAAGCAAGGCAAGGAAATCTTTTTATAGGATAGTTAACAAGATTATGTGCCCCTTTGAGGGCGGTTACACTTCTGAGGGGTCTGAAAAGGAAACAAGAACAGTGGACAGGGCATTGGTATTTCTAGCATGTTTTCCGGTGATCTACTGATCACACTGAGTAATAAGGCTCTAAAAAGTCCAACCTGCCAGATTTGCCTTTTCTCCTGGTGTCTTCAGCTAAAAGTTATTTAACCTGGAAGATAAATTTATAGGCTTGATTAGACTTAAATTTACCTTTTTGGCTAATAGAACATCAGCAATTTTCAACCTTTTTCATCTCATAACACGGATAAACTAATTACAAAAATTCTGTGGCAAACTAAAAATTTTTTTTGCCGATCTGACAAGAAAAAATAGGCAAAATTTTGATTCATTCACACCAGATGACAATTGTGTTGACGGTTGACATTTTTTATTTGATAATGTAAGGAAAAAGGGGTCAGTGTCCTGGACTAAATAGTTAGGTATTACATGTTTTAAAAATTCTTGAGGCACATAGGTTGAAAATCTCTGGCATACATCATAGCTCATAAGTATTTCTTCCTGTATCACATCAGTTATCATGTCCCATCATTAGGGATGCTAACTCGAGCACTGGATTAGGGTGGTAGCCACATATTTCCATGTGACAAGGAGAGATGAGTTCTTTCTGCTTTCAGCTGAAAGTTATTGTGGGGTGTTAGTTTAGCATCACACAGATGTCCAGTTCTCTAAACCATTCACTAGTTGGTAATGCTCACATGAATCCGTGTTCTAGAGATTGTGATGATTTTCAATTGAAATTTCTTTGATTTTTACTGCCATTCTTTTGTTTTAAAGATTTTTTTTTTAATCCTCACTGGAGAACATGCTTACTGATTTTTTAGAAAGAGGGGGAGGGAGAGAAACAGATACGGGAAGAGAAAAAAACATAGGTTGCCTCTCAAACCTGCCTTGATGGGGACTGAACCCACAACCCAGGCACGTCACCTGACTGGGAATCCAACCCACCTTTAGGTATATGGAATGACACTCCAACCAACTGAGCCACACCCTCCAGAGCCATGCCATTCTTTTGTTTTTTCCTCACTTGAGGACGTTTTTTCATTGTTTTTTAGAGCAAGAGGAAGGAAGAAACATTGGTAGAGCTTTTTGTATCACCTAAAACTTTGGTTACCCTAAAACACAGTTTCTACTGAAAAAGGATGAATGCTAAATTCTCCCATTTATTTTTGAATTTTCAAAGTAAGGAGGCACCCAAATGTGGACAAATGAGGTTTTTAAAAAATTTTTCTCCTTTTTTAAAATTATCACCTCTAAATTTGGGTTTTCATAGAATTGGTGTGTTTAACTCTATTTTTCTCTCTTTTTTAAAGATTTTGTTTATTTTTAGAGAGATGTCGGCGATACTGGGTGACATTGTTTCTAGGCCCATTCTGCAAACTGAGATAGAAAATACGTATTTTTCAAATCATAAAATCATTGATATTTTCATTTCAACTTTAACAGTATTTTTACTTAATTTTGTGTGCTGCTTTTTTTCTCTTATACTTGATTGCTTAGAGCAGCAGGTCTTAAACTCTAGCATTCACCAGAATCACCTGGCCTTCTAGGGTTTCCAACTGAGTTGTTCAGAGGTAGGAGCTAAAAATGTGCACATCAAAGGGATTTTAAGGCTGCTGGTTCAGGCCACACTTTGAGAACCACTGTCTTAGAACATTGTTTTCTTAGTGTAAAGGGGTTAGGCCAAATGGCAGGTAATTTAGGAAAACTAGCTATTTCTTTTGGATAAGACATGCACTTTGCATATTTGAGGACATAATGGAAAAAACCCAGAGAAACTTTGAAGATCTTGGAGGAGGAGGAGGTATGTCTGGAAGGTGCCCCAGTCTTTGAGGAATTAATTACTTTGGGAGAGGGGTGATGTGAAGAGAAGGATACATAAGAGGCCGATATTAAATTTGTCAAGAGCTTTTACTCATCTCTGTCTTACTCATCAGAATGTAAACAAAGAAAGGGTGGTTTGAAACTATTTGAGTCTATTACTAAGTTTTTTCTTCTAAGTTTCACTAAGATTTTGCCTTTGTCATCTAAAAATGAAGACAGTTGTAGCGAGTTGTGATTTTACTACACTTAATTTCTAAGGTTTTTTAGGCTTTGTGGTGGCTGAGGTAAGTGGGGAATTGGGCTGAAAAGCATCATTATACACCTTGTTCTTTGCTGAAATAAATGCTGCTTTTTGGGCTATTGAGATATTTGGAGCCATTTTCCCAAAAGCTCAGTGACTCCAGAATGTTTTGTCTCATTTGTCTGCCTCCTCACTTTGATATGCTAGACAGGTGGGTGATGAAGGTTTTTTTCTATGTATTCCCATGTTTTAAAACCAGCTGTAGGTGGTTGAAATTGCTGGAAGTAGTCACCACTTCATCTATATTCATACAGATGGCTACTAGATTCTAAAATACTTTTTGAATCCTCAAAAATTATATTCAGCATGTTGTTTAAGAATTTTTTGGAAATTGGTCAGCCGTGTGAAGGTAGTAGTCGTAAATCAGATGAGAGCTGTAGGTTATCTTCGTCAGAAAAATGACCCTTTGATCAGTTTTGGGTGAGATGAACTTCCTAAACACGTTACTGATCTGTTCAATAAAGGTCAGTCTTATCTGATTTTTAGACTTAGTCTTAATATTTCTGAGTCATTAACTCTTAAGCAGATTTTTAAAATAATTTTTATTTTCTAAATATGTTTGATAAAAATCTATTAACATTTTAAAAATATAGGCATGGTCTAGTAATTTTGGAAAAATAAAAATCTTTTAGGCACATGATACTTTTCATACCATTATTCATGAAATGTTTACAAATGAACCCCATACTTCGATGAAAACATTTTTCTAGTCCTTCACTTTATTAAAAAACTGGAAAAATAATTACTTAGTCCACAAAGAGAACTTACCTTCCTAATTTGAAAAGTGCTCATACAAAATAAGATACAATGGTCAGAGAGAAGACAGCCCTTCCTGTTTTAAAAGAAACTTAAGATGTCTTCTCTTACTGAATGGAAATAGAAGAAACTCACCAATTTATTTTTTGTTTGATAGACGCCCCCACTAAGACTCTTAACGTAAGCTATAAAGAGAAAAGGTTAAAAATAATAATGTTTATGTGTGTAGGATGGTTTTAGTATTAATAATCAACTGCCTCATTTCCTTTATCCTGCTTTCTGCAGGTAATTTTTGAAACTGCCAATATTATGCAAACTGCATGGCTGCATTTGTAATTGTCTTAATTTTGTAACCAATATAAGTTTTTTGAGCTGCAAGTTTCATACCTTTTACTCTGTTTCTAAAGCGTGTACTCACGATGCACAGTCATGTCCAGTGGTAGAGTTCAAGAAGACTTTGCGTGGTAGCTTCAACATTATACAATAACCAAGAGCAGCTCTTTTCCCAGCCTAATTGCAAAAGGTTTCATTTTAGTTGTTATCTCTTGAAGGATTATTTTAAAGGGCTGTTAAAAATGCCTAAACTAGATAAGAAGCATTTATTATTACATGGTATGTGTATTGTTTTTTGAACTTAATTATAAAGTTGAAGGGAAGTGCTTTTTAAAATGTCTTTTGAATCTAACATACCTATAATAGTCACTCTTTTCTTCCAGATAAAGCTTCACCGAGAAGGTTGCCCAGGAAACGGGCACAGAAGAGATCAGTGGGATCTGATGAGTAAATGTTCCTTTGTGCAACAGTTCAGTCTTTACTTAACCTGCCCTAATGTTTTTCGGCCTGATGGGAATTAGTGCAGAGAAGCCATATCACCATAGAAGGCAACTACTACTTATGTGTGGACTGAGCAATCAGAGTCTGTGGCGATAATATTGTTGAAAGTGCACTGCATTCATTTTTCTAAAGTAACAAATTTTTTAAACCATTAAAATCTATGTGTGTGCGTGTGTATGTATGTGAGCAGTTGGTATTACCAGAATCATTGTTGAACTACCTGAAGCATGCCTTTAGAATACTGAATATAATGCTCTTGTTTCTCTTGTTAATATTTTCTGGTATTTTCTCCCAAAAGTCAGTATTTGTCCAATATGATTGTATATGTCCCACTTTGGACTGTCCAAAGAAAACAGTTTGTTTCTTCCTTAGAATCCCAGTTGATGGCACAGATTAGCATTGGCCGTCGTCGTTGCTGTCTGACAGCTGGTAGTGTTCTGAAGGCGCGGACCGGAGCGGCTGCTGTTCAGCAGCAGAGCTGTTGCGGCATGTTGCTGCTGTTGCTGTAATGCGCACCTTCAGAGCCCTTCCCGGATGAGTTCAGAAGGGTAGGGGATTTCTAGAAACAAAATTGTGAGGCATGAAAATTCTGCTGATTTTGATATGTATCAAATCAACCACATTTTTTTTTTTATCAAAAAGAAAATGTATGTTTGTAGAAACTGAGTTGTTTTGTCCATTGTTGTTCTATTTCTTGCCCAAGGGATAGCCTTGGAATGATTTTAGACCTACTGAGGGTTTTTTGTTTGTTTTTTTAATTTGTTTTTTAGAGTTATTTTGTCTCCTTAATTAGAACCATTTTGCCTAAGAAATGTTGCCTTGGCTATAGATTAAGCAAAAGGTCAATATAGGGGCAGAGATATATTTCAACTAATTCTAATCTGTTAAAAAAAAATTAGTTGGGTATTTTTTAAATGGTTAACCAGTTGTTTTTTATCTAATCCTTTGGGGATTTTGGTTGTTGATACAACCTTTTTTTAGTTAATCTGAAGAATTCCAAAATTTTAAGTACTCAGTATCTAAAAACCAAAATAAATTGGATTTCATAAAATCCTTTTAGAGAGCTAGTCTTGTCCTAGGTAATAAATTAAGTTTGGCATTATTGTCAGACTGAATAAAGGGTAAAGTACAATAGTATGTGCAAATAAGAGGCTTTTTTCCTCTGTCTTTAAGCCATATTCTTCCACATATATTTTGTAAGAAAATGGTAGGTGAAACTTTAGTGGCTGTTAAGTTCCTGGTTGCCTCTGTTATGGTGAATCGACTGCTCTTCGTTATAATCCCCACCCGCACCCATGCCCGCACAAAAACAGCAAAGTACACACAAAAACCTTTCCAAATTGTTTAAGTATTTAAAACATCTGAGCCAAAGTCAGTGACAATAAAAAAGAAGTCATTGTATAGTTACTAATCGCATTGCAAGTAGGGTGAAGGTGTCAAATTGTGTATGTTGGCATTGCTGAACTATAAACTTTCTATGCCTGTAATACGAAGTGTCGGAGTTTTTAGTCGGGCTGTATGATCAGCAGTTTATTCTGCAAGACCTCTGTGAGCTCTAAGAAGCTGCATGGTTCTTCGTTCAATGTAACAAGGAGACCCTCTCCCTTTCCAAGGAATACATTCCCAGATATTTTTTGTGAGATTCCAAGAGTGTGAGACTGTTAGAACATAATACAGTGAGATGTAATTGAAAAAATCTCAGTGACCTCTAGAGTTTTATTGAATACCTGGTGATACTGAGGCAGTGGCAAAGCCACACTGAGTTACAGGTGCCAACCCTCTGACTCCCAAGTAATTTGCCCTACATACTAGCCCTTCCACTTCTGAGGTTCAAGTTAGTGCCTCAGAAATTATTTGTAGTTTTTATTTTTTATTTTAATTTAATTTTATTTTTTAGCATAGATTGGGAACACTTGAAAACAGATGCCAGGGGTCTTCTCTAATGTCAGTAAGTGTTTAGCAGAAACTAACTCCATAGTAAATGGAATTCAATTCCACACATGGTTTGTTCAAGCACACTTAATAAGTAGCCTAATTTTTAAATGTAAATATTTGAATGAAGTTTTTGTTTGTTTTGATATATTCATTTGTTACATGGACCATGCTTTCAGAATTAACCTTTTGAACAACTTGGTTTCAGAATCTGTAAAATGAACTAAGAATCTTGTGTATCAATTCAGACTTGAGAGTATGTGTTTATAAAGCGTGGATCTTGCTTTGGTTGTATAGCTTCATCATTCATTTCATGGATTTCAATAGCAAGTGACTTTAAACATGCCTCTGCCATCTAAGGTACCTCGAGCGGGTGAGGAGGGAAGTGGGGCCTACGAGGTAGAAGCCTGTGGACAGCAGATCAGGAGCCTTGACTTGATGTTGTTAGTGATGTTTTTAATTATCAGTAAGCTTCATAAAATAGTGACATTGACAGAAAAAGGCAAATTTAGCTCTTAACTATATATTTAAAAGTCACTGCCTTAAAGGTGTATTTGCAATGCATCAGCCCAGAATTGTATTTTGGCTCGGTTTGGGAGAAATACCGTATTTTTCAGATTATAAGATGTACTTTTTTTACCACATTTTTTGCTTCAAAATTTTCCCCCTATTTTCCTCCTCTAAAACCTAGGTGCATCTTATGGTGCAGACCCCAGATACATGCACCTAGGTTTTAGAGGAGGAAAATAGGGGGGAGAATTTTGAAGCAAAAAAATGTGGTTAAAAAAAGTGCGTCTTATAATCTGAAAAAATACGGTAAATGGTAGTGTGATGTCAAAACTTTAATGACTTGAGTTATTTTGGAACTACTGTAGTAGATAAATGTAATATACTATCCAAGGCTCTTAATGTAGCACTTATCTTTGGTTGTACAATGGTATCCATACCTTTGGAATGAAGGAAAATTTAGTTGTTTAGTGCATTTAAATAATGATTTTTTTTTTTTAACCATGAACTTGGCAGTCGTCTCTCATCAAGATTTTTATAGGGTACACCCTTGATTTTTCGGTCTTTATTTTAGTTCCAAAATTAGATGTTAGCTTAAATTTTAAATCACCTTGATAACCTGAAGTAATTTACCAGTTGGGACAGCACCATTTATAGCTGTAAAATTAATAAATTTCTTCTCATTTTATTAAATAATATCATACCGTTTTTTTGAACTATTATCTCCAGCTTACTAAAGAGCAAGCTGACACCAGTATAAGTGGAATGTTAGGACATCATTAGAGGATGTTAGGATGGATGAACAAAACTCAAGAACCAACTTGCAAAGCTAAATAATGGTTTTCATAGGACTCTTATGTACTTTTCTAATTAGCATTTGCATGATTTTATCCTTTTATTTATATAAAAGTCTAGACTTCTATAGTATTTAATTATGTAACCTAAGGGTCTGGAGCTTTTCTTTTTTTGGATTTAGGGATTATTTAAGAAAAAGGTTTAGCTGCCCTTTTTTAAGGCAATAGGAAAGGAACTCGTTTCTTAAACATCATCCATGCAGTGTTTTTCTGTTGGAACGTCATTCATCTCATAAACCTTCACGACAGTTCACTGAAGAAAGGTGGTATTGTTCTCATTTTGTAGGTGGAAAAAAAACCCTTTTGAATTTAAGTAGGTTGCTCAAGGTTACACATTGAATATGGATTCAGAGCTGTCTTATTCTAAAACTCACATGTTCTTTCTCCTGTACAATGTTTAAGATGGAAATTTTTTGAAATGAAAATTTTATAAAGCCAAGCATTTGGGCAGCTTTCAAATACTTGGTTTTCCAGAATCCTGCAATCAAATTTATATAATGCCAGTATGGAATATACTGTATATACACGCTGGCTGTACCGCACAATAGTGCGTAAATGCCACTCAATTCCAGAGCACAGTTAAACTCCAAAGAGTCTTCTTTGTTATGAATTTATTTGTGTTAATGTTTATGGTATGTATGTATAATTTTTGGGAATTTGATACTGTGTTTTTATGTGATAATTATCACAATACCCTAGATAATCTCTAACAGTGACACATCTCTTTAAATGTCCCCTTAATTAATAAAATCACAGTTTTTAAAAACATTTTCTTTAAAATAGATTTCCTAGTTTGATTGTATTTGCAAGTTGTAAAGGGTTCAAAGATTTACCTTCATGTTAGAGACGGGAGTGAACTACCTGCTCTTCAGGTTGTCTGACCAGGCAGTGATGGAACTGGGGTTACAGCTCACATTGGTAAATCATAGCTGAAGATGATCTGACTAGGGCTTTTTTACTCCCCTGCTGTCCATACATAGATTTTTGTTGGGGCGCCTGTGACAGTCTCTCATGTTGACATATCTATCTCCCTCTGCTGGACCGTGAGCTTTGTCTTGTTTGCTTTTTATTCCCAACTTCTAGTTGACAATGTTTGGGTGGAACCTATCACAGGTTTCAGAGACAGAACACGAAGATGTGGGCCAGTTTTCATAGGCCATTCGTCCACGCATTATGTTCAGAAGTATTCCTGGTGCTAATCAGAGCCCATTGCTAGTTCTGTGAGGCTGCACGAAGAGACGTGAGAGAGCGTGCTTAGCTTGGGGTTAGGGTGTGCTCAGCCCTGGCCTCTAGCCCTTGGTGGCCTCCGGAAGGCAGCTTATCTTTGGAGTCTTGGTGTGTACTTTTCAAATTTCAATGAAGAGATGCTTGAAGTGTGGGTTCCAAATTGTTTGATTCTGTTGCCTATATATTCTTAACCTAATACAATGTTAGGTGATTCTTAAATCTAGTTTACTCAGCAACAGAAAAAAGAACTAAGGTATAGAGTGAACTCGTGTCAGGCTGCTCGGGTTCAGAGTCTCAGCTCCCTTCTCTCAGTTGGAGGTGAGTAACCTCACGGGCTTTAGTTTGGGCTGCTTAGAACGAAGCCTGGGACGTGGGAAGTCGCTGAGTGATGGTTGCTGCTCTTGTGAAGCACCGTATTACTGTAGCATTCCGTGAAGCACGTGGGGGGCAAGTGCGCGTGGTATTTTTTTTACTTTGACATGGAGTGATAGTTGAATTCTATTGAATAGAAAAGTTAAACAATACTCTATTTTAACAAAAGTATAAGTTTTAAGATAGACATGTAATGTGGCTAGTTCTGTGGGTTTAATAATGAACCAGAACCAGAGTAATGGGGCTGCCACGGGGAGTTTTTGTCGTAATAAATCTGTTAGAACCTACACACCCAACTGAGAGTTACCTTTTCAGAACGCTTCAGAGGGATGCATGTGTTCCAGTGTTTCCATTTTCAGAACTTAGAATTTCTTTCGACTTCAGACTGTAAGTCACCCAAAGAGAATAGGTCTTATTTATTGTTTTCCAGAAATCCGTTTGGTCACCCATCCTGTTCACCTTGTGGCATTTTAGAAAGCAGTGAGAAATACTTCAGTCAAGAATAGTATTTAGATAAAGCACCTGTATATCAGGCCTCTGCTCTGCTCTTCCACATGCGATTTCATTGAGTTCTCACAACTACCCTAGATAACTCCTTACCTGGGTTGAAACAGCCTTGATTGAGGAGACGGACCCCAAACCAACCACTCACAGATGTTTATTCTCGCCATAGGCCTCCCCAGTCTAACTTCATTCTTCACTAACAGGATTCTCCCATTTATCCAGCATTAAATCTTAAGAGTCCCAAGTATGGTGACTTACATGTAAGAATTTAAAAATTTTAGTTCTGCTATGAATTAGATTTCAGTTACGCTGTTTCAAAATTTAACAATTTAAGAACTTTAAAGAACTGAAATGAGCCCTGGCTGGTGTGGGTCAGTGGACTTAGTGCTGGCCTATGAACTGAAAGGTCGCTGGTTTGATTCCCATTCAGGACACATGCCTGGGTTGTGGGCCAGGTCCCCAATTGGCTTGTGAGATGCATGTGATGTATCTCTCACACTTCGATGTTTCTCTTCCTCTTCTTCCTTTCCCCTCTCTCTAAAAATAAAATCTTTTTAAAAAACCTGAAATCATTTAATATAGGCAATATACCTCTGGTTCAACATTTATCTTTTTATATATTTTCCTAAAATCTTCAGGTCTTGAAGGGTTTGCTATTTTAATTCTAATGCTTACGCACTTAAACTGTGGTTTCTAGCATGTGTTTTCATCAGGCTGCTTATGACAAAACTTGTGCAATGTGAGCTTTTATGTGTTGACTGAGAACGTTGCCTGGCTAGTGCAGGTGAGGGTTGCGAACCCGTAAAGCTCTCGTGCAGCCTTGAGAAATGTCCCTACCGAAGGAGTGTGTGGAAATCACAGTTTGGTAAGCCCAAGAGCAGCTTTGTTTCTCGGTTACTTGCCTCAGTCTGTTCTAACTCTTAAACTGGTCTGCTGTCCTGGCAAATGCATCTTTTTTATTTAAACAGCCCTTAAGTAAAGGTGATCTTCAAATTATTTGTGTGCAATACAAACTGTTTCCTGAAGTGCCAATGCATATTACAGTTGGGTCTTTTTTTTCCCTACATCTTAAAGATGACAGAAGCACAAAGGAAATCTAAAACACTAAGCAAAAAAGAAAAACTAAAATAGTTTAAATTATCCCCTGGAATTTGTAAAAAGCTTCACACATTTTCTGCATATAAGATTTAAGTATTTTAAGTTAAAGTCTTCTTACTTAACAGATGATTAAGGTGATTTTAAATGTGCTCTTTGGCTGTCAGCTAGTTGACTTTTCAGGTGACAGTCATGAGACATGTAGTGAGAGTTTCCGTTCCCAGTAGTCGTGGAGACTGAGTGCTTGGACCATTTCCACATTTTTAAGTGAGCAGAGATAGGCCTGTGATTTAACTTCCTTGTCAGTGTGTCAGTGAGTTCAGTAGTACCTAGACACTTCTTTAAAAGATTTTAGAACTGAGTTAGAAAAAATAACTTTTGATTAAGGTTTGTGAAAACTGGAGAGTTAGTCTTTTTAACTATGTGATGTTCTCAGTTTTCTGCTGAAAGGGAATAGGAAGAATCGAAAATATTTAATGAGGACAGCAAGAACCATCACTTAAATTTATCTTCTCTACAATGCTTAAAGTGCTCAGGATTAAGTAAATTTTAGATTTGTCCAAAATCTAAAAAGAAATGTACAAAATGCTAAAGCAGTTTTTGTGGTGAGGTGGTGGATTTTTTTTTCTGTTTTAAAGTGTAATGTACATATATTTTATAATGGAAGAAGTAAGTGTAAATGTTAAATTTATCTGAGCCTTTTCCAATGAGTGTGATAGTCACAGTGCTTGTGGGCAGTTTTTCTGTAATGCAAAAAGAAAATGAGCCCATTTTTAAAACTTGAGTGTCTTATCACTACATATTCAAAGAAAATCAAGGTAGATTATTGCTGGAAAATACTTGAAATTGTTTTTTCTTTAAAGGAACCCAAGCTTCTTATCCGTTGTTACTGTTATTATTATTCCTGGAAGTATTGCATTACCGGGTTGATGTGTGGAGTGGATGGAGCAATGTCCTATTCCATCTTCTAGTTCCAAAAATCCATTTAATATATTGTCCTCAGATAAAGACATATCAGATATTAAATTAATAAGAACAGATACTGTGCGTGATGTTGGTCCAAGGCTGAGAAGCAAGCCATCTTATTTTTTAAAATTAATATGCCACCTTTAACTACAGCTGGTTTTGTGCCAGGCAGTATGCTAAGTGCTGCTACTCCTGTCCCGCCTTTTGCCTCCTGGTCCCTCTGCCTGTCTGGCTGGAAACCCTCACCTGGACTCCTCTTGCACTTGTGTGAACTTGGAGTCTCCAGTCACCGTCATCCATCGGATCGGCTCTCTGGGGTCTTGGTCCTTACCTGCCTCTAGCCTCTCCGCTGCTTTCTTCCTGGCCTGGCCTTGGCAGTGAGTTCCTCTGCCCCCATCTCAGCTCCCACATCATCCCTTGCTTGTTCACTAGCCTTCCCTGACATGCTCACCTCACTGATGGCGAGCACCTGCCTCACACCACTCTGCCTATTGTCCTTACCCCTCACCACTGTCTGAAATGACTTTGTCCTTCCATTACCTGTCATACTCTTGAAATACAAGCTTCATGACAGCAATAATTTTAAGTCACCAGATCACCAACTCTAAAAACAGTACACAGCACATGGTAGATGTTTAATCAATATGAATTATTTAATTATCACAACCATACAGTGAACTGGGGCATACATACTCATTTTGTAGATGAGGAAATTGAATGCCCAAGTTAAATAACAAAGTCACTCTGTCAAGTGGCAAATCTGAGACTGGAACACAGGCCCGTCTGTCCAGAGTTTTCACATGACACTGCTGTGTTATAATATGGAAGTACTGGAATTGTCATGCTCTGGGTTCACACATTCCAAGTCTCCTCTGCACATGATGCACAAACTTTGCAGGCCCATGCAGATGGGGGCACCTTGGTTTTACACTGCAGTTCCACTAGGAAGCACTTAGCAAACTGAAACCAAGGAAACTGGCCAGCAAGCACCCAGGAGCTACCGTGTGGTTCGCGTGCAGTCCTTTAGGTGAGTTCTAGAAAAGGAAGTGAAACAACCAGAGCTTCAGAAGAAAAAGTTAGTTCTGGATTTGTGAGTTACCGTGTTTTGCAGCCTATAAGATGAACCTCCCCCAACCCCACTTTGGGAGGAAAACCGGGGTGCGTCTTATAGTCCGGATGTAGCGTACCTGGCTCACTGTGAGGGAGGGGGCGGTGGCCTATGTTATTTATGTTATTAAATATTTTACCACATTTTTTTCTCCAAAAGTTTTTTTTCCCTATTTTCCTCTAAAATGTAGGTGCATCTTATGGTCTGCTGTGTCTTACAGTGCAAAAAAATATGGTACAACCTTAAATATTTCTCCCGTAAATGCATAATGACAAGCTTAGTGAATTATATACCAAGTTGAAACAACTAGCGAAGCTCAATTTCATCATTTTAAACCTGTAGTACTACTGTGCAAGAATTCCCCAAGTGATTTGAAAGCATTTTAAAAGCAGCGGTTATTCCTAGGCTCCCCTGATAACAATCAGCATGAGTGTGTTTTGCTGCCCTCTGGTGCTCATGAGTGGTATAGCAGTGAACTCATTCCCAGTGCTGCTGCTTGGCATTGCCAGAAAGGTACAAAAGGATTGGAAAGAAGTACTACTTACTCCAACCAGCTGATGCATGCCTGTGATCCACCTCCCACACCAAAAGTAGACATCAAAGTGAAAAATACTGCTTTTGCTAAGACACCAATGAAATGGTTTGGGCTTTTAAGTTATTTGAATGATCGTGTCAGTAGAAAGATGAATGCTATAAAAGGCCCCTGTGGTTTACCTGAGAGCTAGCCAAGCCGGCCGCACTCAAGATGTGTTCTCTAGATTTATCTTGTCTCCTGAGAGAAATCCTGTCTCAGAGGGTAGACAAAGTCACTGGCCCTCCATCATGTTTATTTTGGATGAATTAAATGTTTCGCTCACTGGACATCAATTATAGTATGATGGTTAATTGCTGTTGGAATTAGCACTTGTTTGAATCAAGACTCACCCACTTACTGGCAAAATAACCTTAGCAAGTCATCTAACTGGTCTTAGTCTGTTTCTTCATCTGTAAAATGTGGGTAATAGTGACTGGAGTTATTATTAATATTCAGTGAATATAAAGCCCTCACTGTATGTCAAGTGTGTTATATTGAATTTTTTAAGCTATTGTACCTAAAAAACAAAAACAGACAAACAAAAAAAAAAACCTTGATCTCAGTGCCTAGCCCAGAAAAAACTAATTTCACTTTGGGGAGTATTTCTTTTCGTCATTGTGTAAGAAGTACCAGTTTTACTGTGTAAAATGTGCACCCGTGTTTCTGTGTGCATCATACATGGTGTTTTTATATCCATGGTAAGTGTGCATTATATACAGTAAAATATGGTAGTTGTTTGACAGTCAACTAAAAATGTTTTTTTTTCTAGAACTGAAATCCTGTTAAATGGTGTGGTCCTCTTATTTTTTTTCTATACTTAATGGAGTCTCATATAATATTAGAGTTGGAGAGAATCTTCAGAATGAGTCCAGCGTTTTGCCCTTTACAGGGCCCCTGTAGGGACACCTCCACCTGGCTGGGTGGCCCGTCCCATTACTGGACAGCTCAACTGTTCTTTCTTGAACCCAAAGAAACTTCCTTGTGGTAATTGTCTAGCCACACAAAATCTTACACATTTCATTGAATTATATGAATTAAAGGGTCCAAAATGATTATTTGAGATACACAATTAAGATAATTGCCATTAGTTCTCCCTGCAAAATGCGTTACTTCAACAATTATTTCTCGGTCTGAGGCAGCATTCAGAAACTTAATCACCCATAAGCTGAGAGAGAGTGGGTGGGGGGAAGGGGCAGGAGGACTCGTGTTTGAAGTGAGAGATCTGGGCACCGTCCCCAGATCTGGCTCTAGCCCTGAGTTGTGAGCAGGAATCCACATTTTAATAAGCAGTCGTGGTTCTCGCAAAGCCCTCCTGTAAAACATTCCCCTGGAGCCTGAAGGCACTGCCTGGCTGCGACACAGGGAGCTGGTCTGCTTGCCCACCCCAGGAAGCCCGTTGCTGGGCGCACATGCATCACAGCTCATGGTGGAGAGCCTGGGCTGGATTAGCCTTTTCCTTGTGCAGGTGGGGCTGCTCCACTTGCCTTTTGCTGTTGTTTTCTATACTCTTGTTGATGCCTGAGAGGGAACTGGAAGTGGTGGTGGTGGTTGACCCTTTTGAGCACTTCCTTTGATCCAGGGGCTTTTCTAAGCATTTTACTTGTGCTCATTTCATTCTCTGAGCAACCAGCCCTGCCTGAATTAAGTTCTGGTACCACCATGTTACAGCTGAGGAACTGGAAGCACAAATGACAGCTTGCATGTGCTCTCCCATCTAGTAAGAGAGAGTAAGGCCCCCCCGAGTTTGGACACAGGCAGTTCAACTCCAAGGGTCTTGCCCACCGGCGCTGCCACAGCTCCTGGTTTCTCCTGGGAGCCTGAGATGCATGCGTGAAGTGCCCAGTGTCACAAAGGCCTCTCCAACTTCATATGGGAGCTGCACCTCTTCCTCCCCTAAACTGTTTTCTCAGAGAGGTCACTCTCTAGGTCGGTGCCCTCACTTCCACAGGACAATCCGTTTTTTACAGGTTCTCCTTCATCCTACCTGTTAACAGTCTTAAGTCCAACTCCCTGTCCCCCATGCACCGAGGCAGGCAGGGCCCTGCTGCCGGCCCTTATCCTGGATGCAGGGAAGCCCGTAGCTCAGCCCCTGCATGTTAAGGAAGCACTTGGTGAATGTAGCAGGCCCTGTACACGGCGGTGCTGGCGTGGCCTCAAGTGCTGTGAGAGCTTGGCCCCAGCCTCCTGTGCTGTCATCCTTTCAAACCCACCCCCGACAGAGCCACTACGATCCCCTAAGATGGCCTTCTGATCCCATGCTGCTCTTCTGCTCAAACCTTCAGCAGTCCCCACAGCCTGCAGGTCACACACCCAGCCCGCTCCTGTCTGCCTCTGCCAAACCTTCCAGCCTGACCTCTCCTAGCCCCTGCTTTGAACCAGTGTCCCAGCTGAACTGCTCGGTTCCTGCACACACCACGCGGCTGCCACTTCCCATCCTCGCACAGCCCAACCTCACCCTAGAGGGGCTGTAATGATTCCCTGCCCCTACATGCTGCTTGGGGGGTTACCTTTAATTTTTATACAATTTTAAACTTACTCAAAAGTTGCAAGATAGTGCAAAGAAATTCCCTATACCCCTCACCTTCACCCAGATCGGTGTTAACATTTTGTCCCATGTATACGCACATGCACATTTTTTTCTGACCTATTTGCAAGTGAATTGCAGACATGCCCCTTTTCCCCTGAACACACCACAGTTGATCTAAGAACACAGTCTCTGACAAAACCAAGTTACAGTTATCAAAATCAGCAAGTTTCACACAAATGCAATGTCTTCTAATCCACAGGCTATGGCCAAATTTCACCAGCTGTCTCAGTAATGCCCCTCACAGCTATTTTTTCCTGGTTCAGGAGCCGGTCGCAGACCACATGTTGCGTTTAGTTGGCATGTCTCCTCAGTCTCCTTCAATCTGAAACATTTCCTCAGTCTTCTGGGACACTGCATTTCTAAGGAGCACAGTCTCCTTGCTTTGCTGCGTGTCCTCAGCCAGAGCTTGTGTGCTGCTTCCCCGTGATTAGATTCACATCATGCCTCCAGGGCAAGAACAGTGTGGAAGTGACAAACCCTTTTCAGTGCATCCAGTTGAGAGGCACCTGATGGGCTGGCTTGTCCCTTTACTGTGAGGTTGATACTGGGGACTTGGGAAAGGAGGGGTCTTTTTGAGGTTTTTCAACCTCAGTTTTTCCTGTCACCTCTTTGAAGGAAGCTTTGTAAGGATCTGCACCCCCACCCCAGTCGCGCACACGTAGGTCAGGTGTCTGCTCCCATAACGGGCATGATACTGTTTGCAGTGACTGACCGGACCCTGGGGGTGGGGTGCCCGCCCTCTCCACGCTGCAGCAGGAGCCTTGGGAGCGAGGGCCACACCTTGCTCACCATGGCAGCTTAATAAACTTGTTGAGTGAATGAAAGAGTGAGTGAGACTATTTGGGAACTGATTCAGTTACAAAGCAAAACCCTCCAAATCTGTCCAGATGAGTCTTTGTGGTGTTTCCTGCTTTACTCATGGAGATGACTAAATTATTGGATTTCTTTTTATGCCAGATTGTTGATGAATGCATGAAAGTCTGACTAAATCCCAATAGGAGGTGCAGTATTTATCCTTCCTTTTCGGAATCACAGAATGGACTAATTTTCAAAACTTGGGACCCTAGTCCTAGAGTTTTCCGTTTGTTTCTTCACGGGAGGAAGCGGGTAGAGAGGAGATCCTCTGGTTGTTATTAACTGTTGATCGTGTGAAATGCTTGGCCGTGTAAGCACAGCATGAAGTGTCTTTCATAGTGCCGCCGGGAGGGAAGTGATCGAGGGCAGCTCTGGCGCCTCTCAGGGGATCACTGTCTCCCTTTGTTGTTTCAGACGCAGGAGGAGGGAGACGCACTGATGTCATCAGGCCTCTCTGCAGCTCTGCCCTCTCATGGTCTCCAGGTGCCTGGGCAGCGTGCTCCGCCAGGGCTGTCACAGGAAACCCCCTGGACGTGTGGTTCCTGGAGCCCGGCCATCCATTCTGCATCGTTTTGCTAGTAATGAAACTTAGGACAGCAGCAATCCAACTTTGCTAGATTCCCTACTGGCTCCTGCTGAGACATCATCACCGGGAATGGCTGTGTGACCAGGGCTTTGTGGCTTATGAACAACAGCTGTTGTGCATTGTTTGTGGGTGGAGATAAGCTGTGGGGGCACACAGTTTGGCTTGCTCTTATACCACCATGTTGATGGTGACTGAGGTCAGGAGACAGACAGCTGTGGGTGAGGTGAGCTCGTGAACCCCTGTGATGTGATGGTTGCAACAGGTACCTTAACAGTTTCCAGTTTCATCTGAAGGAAATGTTCCTGGTGAGCTGGGTGGTCGGCCTCAAAAAGCCCTGGGCAACTGCAGTGATCACTGGGTCTCCGGTGGAGGAGGAGCTCCGTGCCCTGAGGAATAATGCTTTATGTGAATATAAGTCACCATGCCTTATCAGTGAGTGGGGTTCTTCCTTCCTCCACTCTCTGAGGCTTGGTTTCTGCAAATGGGTGCTCATAAAGGGCTCTCCAGGGCTCCTTTATTCTGACACGAATTGAGCTGCATTGCATTGTGTTGAATTGAATTGGGCTGAAATAAATTGAATTGAAAGGCCTCCAAACAAGTATGAATCTCTTGCCGAGAGCCTGGCCCCCGGGAATCACAGACAATCCCTATCTTCACTCTAGCTGGGCCTGTAACTATAGTATTGTGGAGAGAAGGAGGTAAAGGCAAGAAGGACTCTATGGATCCAGAAAGCAGCAGGAGCAGAGGCACACTGTTTGAGGACTGGAAGGGGGATGGCCTGAAGCAGCCAGTAACTGCCCAGCTGGTAGATGATACAGACAGACACACGCACAGTGTGTTCCCATGGCGAACCTGCATCTCAGATGTGGCCTGTGAACTGCATACATCAGAATCATTGAAATAAGAATCTCGGGGAACTGACCCAGGAATCTGCACTTTAAAACAGAGTCTGCAAATGAGTTTAAAGTTGGAGACTCACTGTGGGGGGCGGCGGAGGGGTGAGCCTCTGCTGGGTGGTAGGGAGCCACTAAATGATCAGAAAGTGGGAGGGAGCGTCAGGGTGAGTTCCTGTGTCCACTGAGCACACATTGGGATCCCCTGGAAAGCTAGAGGACACGCAGACTGCTGGGCCCACCCCTGAGATTCTGAGTCAGCTGGTCTGGGGAGGGGCCTGGGTACTTGCTTTGCTGGTAAGTTCCCAGGGGGTGATGCTGATTCAAAGGAAACTCATCTGAGAGAAACTTCTAGGAATCTAGCCAGACTGAAGGGGTCTTCTAAGGCTCTCAGGAGTCGACACAGTATATGAACATTTACATTTGACCAGATGTGTCTTTCTTATCTTTACACGGATTCTAGGTTTCAAAGCCTCTGACGGAAGTGTGGCACTGGGGCATGTGACAGACGCCAGTGCTAGCTGATCTCCGTGGCATGCCCTGGTCAGGCTGTTAGTGGTGCCTGCTGGGGCACTCGGCTTCCTATGCTCAGCCTGTGCTGTCTCCCAAGCAGGCCCTGGGGAGGCCTGTTGCTCTGAGGCCACCCAGATCTGCCTAGGGATCCATGCAATGCCCAGGTTCCTGCAACCTGAAATGGTTTTGGTTTTCCTGAGGTAACAGGTGAAATTCCCAGATGCTCCTTGGAAGGGCATCACCCCTGGGATCTGGTCACTGCCTAGGTCCAGAGGCATTTATTTATGAGTAGCCCACACAACTGAAATCGGGCTGCACTTGAAATGACAAGTCTGTTCTTGCCACAATGCCATTTCCCACTGATGTGGAGCTCAGCACTGCACTCAAGCCCAAAGGCACAATCAACCAATTCCCAAGTCCCAGCTGTGCAGGTCTGTCTCCCGGGACTGCTCATGGTATCAGTTCTGTACCAGTCAAGGATCAATTAAGAAGGAGGAAACCACTAATTAATTTGAACAGGGAGCCCTGGCTGGTGTGGCTCAGTTGGTTGGCACATTGTCCCATAGACCAAAAGCTTGTGGGTTCAATTCCTGGTCAGGGCACAGACCCAGGCTGCGGGTTCAGGCCAGTTCTGGCATGTACAGGAGGCAGCCAATCTATGTTTCTCTCTCTCCTCTCTCTCCTCCCCCTGCCTCCCTCCCTCCATCTGACAAGTTGCTGGTGTGCCACATGGGTGGGTGGGGCTTGCTGGAAATTCAGCTTCTAGGCTCCCGGGGCAAACTGTTCTGGAAGTGTGTTTGTGGCAGAAGGACTGCGAGCTGTGACCATTGTGACCTGCAGGAGCCTGGCGCAGAACCTGCTGAATGAGTCCAGGAGCCCTCCTGTCTCAGTGTCTCTCCACTGCTCTCTGCTGACAGAATTTAGCATTGCCAGCAAAGGACAAAAATTTAAAGGGCCCAGATCTACTTTCTCAGAGCAGCCAACAAAGGGTAACCTTGGAGCTGCACTAAATTGACAAGTGGCACAATTCCCAAAGATTGTTTAGTTCTTTACAGGAGAGTCCAGGTTACAGGAGTTTGGCAAATGTATTCTTTGATCAGAGGAATCAAACTGGGAACTGGAAGGGGCCCTAGGAGCTTTTCTGTCAAATCCCTTCACATCATAGATGCCAAGTGACCTCACTCAGGCCACACAGCCTGTTCTCCCCACCTCACTCTGTCTCCCATGGGGCTTTGCCATTTAAATAAGCAAGTAGACCATTAACATCTGTCTTAAGCGAGGCACCCCAAGTCAGAACACCCCACCCTGAAACAACCTGAATCACAGGTTGTCTAGTTATAGGCCATAGGAATATCCCGACTTTCAAAACACAAAGACAAAACTCACTCACTTGTCTTCTGGTTCTATAAAGATATTTTAATGAAATGTGAGGGAAAGACAGTGTGACGCATACTCTATCTACTAAGCTTGGCCCTGTCGGCCCAGCAGACTTGTTGATTTGATTCACCCTCACCTGGCACAGCCCTTGGAACATGGGCCATGTGTTCTCTTCTTGTGAATGTTAAGACAACCATTAATAGTAATGCTGTAATGACCCCCAGCAGTTATCGGTGCCGTCTGAGTACCCAACCCTCTGCTATGTGCCTTACAAGCAGAAGCTCCTGGGAGTCCATTTTCTTCTCTAACCTGAAAATAACCCAGAAAGTCAAACCAGGGAAGTGTCTCAGTCTGCTAGGCTGCCATAACCAGTACCACAGTCAGGGTGGGGAGTGTGGCTTAAACAACAGATGCTTATTTCTCACAGTTCTAGAGGCTGGAAGTCCTGGACCAAGGTGTTGGCAGGTGTGGCTTCTCCCAAGGCCCCCGTGCTTGGCTTGCAGGTACCGGCCGCCTTCTGCCCGTGTCCTCACACGGTCTTCCCTCTGTGCAAGTGCATCTGTGGTGTCTCTGTGTCCAAATTTCCTCTTCTTCAAGAATACCACTCAGACTGGGTCAGGGCCCACCCTACCGGCCTCGTTTTCACTAATCGTCTCTTTAAAGGCCCTGTCTCCCAGTATGGGCACATTCTGACATACTAGGTATTGAGTTTTGGAGGCATACACTTTCTTAAAAGTTTAGAGACAACACAAGTAAAACTTAAATCACCAAAGTATTGTAGTAATTAGTGTGAGTGTATTGTGCAGACACTAAAAGAGTTTGCAAACGAGAGCACTTGAACCAAAGCAGGGAAGGAGGCTCAAGGATACAGTATTACAACGCAGCTTATGTAGTGAGGAGCCAAGTCACTTGATTCTTCACAGCGAGTGGTTATAATGTCAGAATTTTCAGCGCCCACCTCATCTCAGCCTTGGGAAGCAGTTCAGGTTTTTCCTATAATTTCCAGAGACATAAGCAAGAAATGACCCAAGTTAAGTTAGCTAGCAAAATAAGCTAAAGTAAGCTTTATTTGTGTGACTGAACTGGTTCTGTCTCTCAGGGAATATTCAAGGCTGGTATCTGATTGTTCTTTATTTTAACAAACTGAACATATGAATTTGGGGGTGGGGGGTACAATTTGGCCTATTACAGGCAGTATTTCCTTTACTATAAACTTGAATATATATGTGGTGAAGGACTTTAAATAATAATTTAAGAAGTAGACTTCCAACCAAGATGGAGGCATAGGTAGATATACTTTGCCTCCTCGCACAACCAAAAGAAGGACAACTACAAAGTTAAAAACAAAAAATAACCAGAACTGCCAGTGAATCAAACTGTATGGAAGTCTGACAACCAAAGAGTTAAAGAAGAAACATTCATTCAGACTGGTAGGAGGGGTGGAGATGTGCAGCTGGGATGGAGAGGACATGTAGCAAGGTGGCGGCTGGAGGACTGGGGCAGGGGAGATGGAAGCTGGTGGAGCAGGCGGTCCCATATTTGCATGCAGATAATCTGGGAGGAGCAACTGGGAAGTGAGACAGACTGCAACCCAGGGTTCCAGTGCAGGGAAATAAAGCCTCAAAACCTCTGACTGAGAAAACCTGTGGGTGTTGAGGCAGCAGGAGAAACTCCCAGCCTCACAGGAGAGTTCATTGGACAGACCCACAGGGTCCTAGAATGTACACAAACCCACCCACCTGGGAATCAGCACCAGAAGGGCCCAATTTGCTTGTGGGTAGTGGGGGAAGTGACTGCAAGCTGTCCGAGAGCCCAGCAAGTGGCATTGTTCCCTCTCTGACCCCTCCCCTACACACAGTGCCACAACTTAGCCACATGGGTTGCCCTGCCCTAGTGAATACCTAAGGCTCTGCCCCTTACAATGTAACAGGAAGGCTGAGACAAAAAACAAAAGCAAAACAAAACAAAAAACCTGGCCCAAATGAAAGAACAGATCAAAGCTCCAGAAAAAATACCACTAAGCGATGAAGAGATAGCCAACCTGTCAGATGCAGAATTCAAAACACTGGTAATCAGGATGCTTACAGAAATTGTTAAGTATGGTTGCAAAATAGAGGACAAAGTGAAGGCTATGAAAAGAGAAATAAAGGAAAATGTACAGGGAACCAACAGAGACAGGCGGGAAACCAGGACTCAGATTAACAATTTGAAGCAGAAGGAAGAAGTCAATATTCAACAAGAACAGAATGAAGAAACAAGACTTTTTTAAAAAAGAGAGGCTGAGGAGCCTCTGGGACAACTTTAAACATTCCAACATCCGAATCGTAGGGGTGCCAGAAGGAGAAGAGGAAGAGCAAGACACTGAAAACTTACTTGAAAAAATAATGAAGGAAAACTTCCCTAATCTGGCAAAGGAAATAGACTTCCAGGAAGTCCAGGAAGCTCAGAGAGTCCCAAAGAAGTTGTATCCAAGGAAACACACACCAAGTCACATCATAATTACATTACCCATGATTAAAGATAAGGCGAGAATCTTAAAAGCAGAAAGAGGAAAGGAGACAGTTCCCATAAAAGCAGCAAGAGGAAAGGAGACAGTTACCTCCAAAGGAGTTCCCATAAGGCTATCAGCTGATTTCTCAAAGGAAACCTTATAGGCTAGAAGGGGCTGGAAAGAAGTATTCCAAGTCATGAAAGGCAAGGACCTACATCCAAGATGACTCTATCCAGCAGAGCTTTCATTTAGAATGGAAGGGCAGATAAAGTGCTTCCTGGATTAGGTAAAGTTAAAGGAGTTCATCATCACCAAGCCCTTATTACATGAAAGAGTAAAGGGACTTATCTAAGAAAAAGAAGATGATCAAAACTGTGAACAGTAAAGTGACAATAAACTCACAACTATAAACAACTGAACCTAAAAAAACAAAAACTAAGCAAACAACTAGAACAGGAACAGAATCACAGAAATGGAGATCACGTGGAGGGTTATCACTGGGGAGGAGGAGGGGGAATATGGGGGGAAAGGTACAGGGAATAAGAAGCATAAATGGTAGATGCAAAATAGGCAGGGGGAGGTTAAGAACAGTATAGGAAATGGAGAAGCCAAAGAACTTCTATGGACATGAACTAAGGAGTGGAGAATGCTGGTCGGGGGAGGGGTGCAGGGCAAAGAGGAATGAAGGGAGAAAAAATGGGACAACTGCAATAGCATAATCAGTAAAATATGTTTTAAAAATAATTCAAGTAGCACCTCAAATTTAAGCTGCCTTTCCTTACCTCATGATCCTGTGAAGTCTGTCTTTAGATAAACATGAAAGATTCTCAGCCTCCTAACTCTTAAAAATACGTGAAGTCCATCCTATTTTAGAATTCTAAGCAACCTCTTGGTGAGCTTCTCTCTAGTATCAATAAAAATTGAACTCTGGGCCCAGAATTTCCCAGCCGCAATACTATGTACAGGATCTTGTCCAACCTCCCTGGGACACCAAAGACACCCATGATTGTCACTGGCCAAGGCTCCTCCCACCCCCAGGGGGCGTCAGGAATGCGTTGCCTCCCACAGACAATGCCAGCGCAGAAGATTGGCTCACACTCCCTCAGGGAGAGAGGGGAAGGCGGGGACATTCCTCGGAGTCCAGGACCCTGCTCAGGGCTGGGGCAGGGGCAGGGCCAGGACTCACCAGCAGAGGGACTCAGCACCTGACTTTGCAAGACGGCTTGACTGAGGGTCTCCAGTGCCCATTAGAAAAAGAGAAATTCTAAAATGAATAGATAATAGATAATTTTGTTAACATATAGAAGAATTTAATGAGTAAAGTTAGATAGACTATGGATCCTTTTCTCTATAATCAGAAGTGAAATTAAGGCTTATCATTCCCCAGCCCTGTGAAATGACTTCAGCTGCCATCATCTGAGTCACGGCACTCATAGGGTTTTGTCATTTCCATGTGTCCCTAGATATGGAAGACTGTGGGTCTATCTCAGTGATGGACTCAAGGACTCAGGGAGGCCTGGGGACTGTCATTTTAGAGGGCTTCTACTTATTTGAAGCTCTGTATGCACCTTATGTTCTGGAAATGGACATTTTATACCCATTTTGGAGACAGATATCAAGATCCAGGAGAGCAGAATTGCACACAGACAGTGGGGCTAGGATTTGAACTCAGGGCTGTTTGGTCCCAAGTCTGGGAAACTGTACTGTACAGTATCACCCTCCAGGATACCGGTCAATGGCAGGTTCCAGCTTTCTGCACAACGGAAAGTGCAGGGGGGCAGGGAGGGAGGAAGAGCGAAGTGGGGTGGAGGGTAAACTCACTCTCAGTGTGCGTTGGAACCGCAGACGCTGATGGAACTGGCCTGGGGTGGGGTCCCGTCACATGGCATCTAAACAGCCCCCAGGTGAGTCCAATACGCAAAGAACAACCACCTCCTGTGAACAGCAGGCGGGAGGTCAAAGCGACAGTGTGCTCTCTGAGACTGAGTGGGAGTCACTAATTGAAAACTGGTGTACCATCCTGGCTTGGGCGAAACCACCAGTGCTGCTGCTGGCCTGCTTTGGGGACAGGCCAAAACCTGGTGTCCCAGCCACTGCCCAAACCACACAGCCCCTCATGGGTGCTACTCAGGCTTTGTTTCCATCTGTGAAAATAACTATTGAGTAGTTACATGTGCAGAGCACTGGGCTAAATTTTGGAGGGGGCACCAAAAAGTGTAACTGCACCTGCCCTGTCCTTCAATCTAGCTGAGGAGACCTAGTTCAGCCAAAAAAAAAAAAAAAGCGGGGGGAAGGAAAAGACAAATATAGTAAGAACGAAGTGAGGGATCTTTCAAGAGCCAGAGTAATCAGGGAAGGCCTCCAGGAGGAAGTGGGACTGAAGGCACAGAACTGGACTTGGGAAAATCTGGGGGCGTGGTCATTTAAGGGAGCCGTCTATCAGGAGACAGGTTGTGCCAGATTTAGGGAACAGGGTTTGCAGGTCACTTTCCAAGTCCTGGGGCCATTGGAGATGTGGGCAGCGAAGACTCGAGGAAGCTTTGGGTGTGTGCCGGCTTCCACATGTCAGTGTCCCTGCCCATGGGGCCCCTACAGCCAAGCACTTACTCCTAGTGACAGTGGCTGCTGGGAAGGAAAAGAGAGGTGTTTGCTGTCAAGAGTCAGGTGACTGTAAGCTCAGTCTAATCCCTCCCCCCCCCCGCCCCACACACACTGCCTCATTACAAACACTCACCAAGGCTCCAGTGTGAGGGGTCAGTTCACATTTTTCCAGGGGCAGGAGAACATGCTGCTACTTCTGGTGGCTCTGCAGACAGGAGAGGAGCTGGAAGGGCTCCTTCAGATGCTCCCCTTGTCTCCCAGTCCCCCAGAGCGTAGGGCAGGGCTGGGCTGGGGTGCCCGTCAGCTCTCACTCCAGACCCTACCGCTCTCCCTGGCCAGGATGTGGGGCGGCCTGGCTTCGGCCTTCAGCAGGGCTTGTCTTGGGAGAAAACCTGGTCTGCCCTTTGGACCTTGTTCACTCCGGCTGCTCTGCCTAGAGGCTTCAACTAACTTCCCAGTCCTGCTCCCAAGGAGGCAGCTGGCTTTCTCCCCCTGATCCTCTCTTTTCTGGAAATTTCTGGAAACATCCCAATGCCAGGGGTAGACTCTGTCCCTGCCCTCAGCCATAGCGATTGGGTCCCCCTGACCTCAGCCAGCTCAATCGGATGTTCTTGCCTGGGAATTCAAGAGGTAGCAGGGAGAGACCCAGACACCCTGAGGTGACCTGCAGAGAGAAGGACCTGGACACCCACAAACTTGAGTCTATTTCTGCTGTTTTGCATTCAAAAAAGCCCAAGCAACTCCACTAGTCCTTCCCTCCACCTCACTGTCCTACCAGTCTTCTTTCCTCTCTTCCAGGCACCCCCACCAGCCCCTCCCTGTCCTCCCAACCCTAGGGCAGCTCAGTGCTGCAGGGAATGAAGGCCCTGTTCCTGGACACACCGTGAGGCTTGTCTTGAACTGAGTTGCATCTTATGTTGCAAAGCTGAGCAGGGTCCTTGGTGCTTATCACCTGCACTGCTATTGACCCAGCCTTAACTGGCCCTTGTCACTTGGTCTCTGTGGGGGCTGCTCTGTACCTCCACCCCAGGTGCCACGCCCTCCTGCCTTCCACCTTGCTCTTTGCAGGTGACCAGGGACTGCACCACAACAAGGGAACCATCTCACCTGAATTGTTCACTTCCTACTCCTCAGCCCCAAGTGGGTCAGGGTCAGGGTCAGGGTCAGGGTCAGGGTCAGCATCCTGCATTTTCCACTCTTCCTGGGTTCCCATCTCAGAGGAATATGGTGCCCATTCTTCTTCTTCTTTATCTTTTCTTCTTTTCTTTTTTCTTTCTTTCTTTTCTTTGTCTTCACTAAGGACATTTTTTTTTTATTGCTTTGAGAGAGAGAGAGAAACATACTTGAGACCTCTGTGCCTACAGGTTGAGACTCCAACCAACAGAGCCACACTGGCCAGGGCAGTGCTGCTCTTGAGAGCCAGGCCATCCTTTCCGTCCTTTCTGCCTCCTCCAGGACCTTGCTGAACTTTTGCTCTTGCCTTATCAATGATTCCTCACCATTGGAGATGGAGTTTTCTTCAATGCCCTTCCAAAACCCATGCTCGTCCTCTTGATCCTTAAAAGCCTCTCCCAGACCCTGCAGTCCTCTCTGGAGACAGTCTTACCTGGACCCTCCCATCTCTGTCAAACTCCACATTCCTTTCTTTGCCTCCATTCCAGTCCCAGCTGCTCCTCTCAGGCTTCCGCCTCCACCCCTCCCCACGCCCCGAGTCACCAAACCCAAGGCCTGTCTTCATCCTCCCTGCTGACGGGAATGGTCACCCCACCCCCGCACCACTTCAGGCAGTGCTGTTACTGTGCCCACTGCTTCCCGGAACTTTTCATCCTCTCGGTCCTCTGACTCTCTCTTTGCCATGGTGTTGTGTTTCTTTCTGGCTCTCCTCCTCCCCACCCCCCTCCCCATTATGATCTTCATTCATTCCTAGTGCAGCAGCTCCCACAGGACTCCGGGTGGCCCTAGCTCTCCCTGCCTCTAGCTACAGACACCTGGCCTGCACTCTCCCTCCCCTCCAGGAGCCGCCCCATGTTTTCCTGCTGGGGAGTGTCCCGTTCAGGCAGTTTGGGGAACTTGACTCACCCACTGCTCCAAGGATGGCCTGTGAACCACAAATGGGCTCCTGGCTCGTGCCAGCCAGACAAATGAATCCCGTGTGGACTTAGACCTTGCAGCCAGGTTTGCCAAACGGACAAATGTGAGGCCCAGCTGCTGGGTCCCTTTGCTTCCATGTTGGAGACCCTCCTTGAGGATGAAAGCAGTGTCAAGACAGAAGAAGGGTGAGAAGGAAGAAGGCAATTCCAACGCCGTGTATGAATATGTGGACACTGTGAGCAAAGCCTCTGCTCTGGGACTTCCAGTGACAGGGCTAACCTGTTCCCACTTGTGCATAAGCTGGTCTGGGTTGGACTCTGTCACTTGCCATCAAAGGCCTCCTACAGGCACCTCAAACAAGACCGAAGCCCCCCGTTGCCATGAGCCAGCAGCACGCTTCTCCTCCGGGTGTCCTGGCTTCATTCAGGGCCCAGGCACGTGCCCCTCTGACCGCACCTCTCTCCCACCAACCCTGTTCTCTGCAGCCTAGACTATTCTAATATTTTCTTCAGTGGGCTCCCTGTCTCCACTCTGCCTTACACTCTGCAGCTGCTTGCATGCTTCTAGAATGCAGGTTGGACCCGCTAACTGACATGCTCAAGGTCTTTTAGTGGCCCCGCTTGCCACCAGAATCTGGCTCCAGTATTCCAAGCTCTCCTAATTCCTTAACTCACTTGCTCAGCATCTTTCACTGTCCACGGTGTGGGTCAGGCAGTGTCCCTGCTTACCCTTCAGCCACTGGCCCACCGCACTGGCAGGTGCGGCACCCTGCACCCCAATGCCCCAGCACTCTCCCCCAGGTGGCCTGGCCCGGGTCCCACCCTCCCCCTTGCCCCATCTGTGGAAACTCTCCCAGGCACATCTCTCCAGGGCTTTTGAGTCTCCAACTGGAAGTATCCTTCCGCCTCTGAGCGCCCACACGCCTGGTGCTCCTGCACCTTGAACTACGTTGTCCAACTACCAGGTCACTTGCCCACGTCTTTCCCTCCACACTCCTGCTGAACAGAGTCGGTGTCCCTCTTGTCTTTGGATTTCTGGCGAGGGCCTGCACCTCCCGGGCACACAAAGGTATTTGCTGAATGAGCAAAGGCATGGGCACACCCCACCACGATGCCCCCTGAGTCCCAGCTCCCTCATGACCTCTGGCTCCGCCTCCTGTGCGCAATGTGACATTCCAGAGAGCCTGCGTCCTGCCTGGCTGGCCAGCATCCCAACCCTTGATCCTTTATTTTCCCCCAGTTACACATAAAACTTGCTCTCTGTGTTCTCCTGGTACCCCCACCCCACCCTCACCTTGCACTGGTATCCCAACACAGCCCAGTGCAAGGAGGGAGGGAGGGTGAATGGGATGAGCGCAGGGGACTTTTCTGGCAGTGAAAGTGTTCTGGATGATACTGTAATAATGGGTTCATTACACATTTGTCCAAACCCACGGAACATACAAGACCAAGGGTATTCCCTGGTGTCAGCTATGCTCTGGTGACTCTGATGTGTCGTGTGGCTTCATCATTGCAACAAATGCCCCTCTCTGATGTGGGGTGTTGATAATGGGGAGGCCAAATACACGGGAAGTCTCTGTATCTTCCTCTCAGTTATGCTGTGAACCTAAAACTGTGCTAAAAACAGTCTTATAAAGAAGAGACAATACATAACAGGCAAATTTGGCATGGTGAAATTCAGTTTCAATAAAAAAATTACTAAGTATTTTCCCTTTTCTGCTTAGGACCCACATCCTCCCTTGCTTTTGCTTTCACTCTCTCCTTTCTCACGGCAGGGACTGGGCCCCTCTCTGACTCACGCCTCCCTTCCTTCACACATGTCACAGCACCTCCCCTCCCCCCCCCACCCTGACTGCAGCCCCACCTTCCCCCAGCAGGGTGCAGACTCCCGAGATCGGGACACACCTGGGGTGGGCGAGGGAGCTGGGGCAGTTCCACTGGCTGGTGTGGCCCCTTGCAGCCTGCATGTCCCAGAGTGGAAGGACGGGCATCACTGGTGAGAGAGCACACGCCACAAGTGTCAGAGTCCTGTACTGTCACCAAGAGCTCGGGATGGGGCTCAGCACAGGCCTTGTGTGGTGAAGACAGAAGACTGGTCCCGGCACCAGTGCAGGGACACAGGCCGGTGCTTGGAGTTCAGTGCACTGAGGCGCCATCTCGAAACCCTTTATGATTTTGCCTTTGAACTAGACATTGTGGGTGAAGGGTGGTGACACAATGGAGTGTGCTTGGAGCCGTGGTTCATGTGTTGGCCTGCCTCCCTCCACTTCCTACCCAATGAGGTCCTGGCCGCTTGCTGCCCACCCTTGCCTAGAGATGGCAGCTCCCTTGTTCCCTGGTGGAGGCCTGTGTGTGGACAGAGGAAAGGTGGGCGAGTGTGTCCCATGGGCCTGGGTTCCAGTGAGGCCCCAGGTGCCTGTGGCCACAAGGATCTCATGTCCAAGGGGATGTGACCTTAAATAGCTAATAAAAAACCCCATAGAAAGAGAGAGGTGGCAGGGGGAGGGAGAGACAGGGAGAGAAAAGGAAAAGGTTTTTGCCTGCTATTTAAATCAGGGCTCCGCAGTTTCATTTTGCACTGGGCCCCGGGGGGCTAATGGACAAGCAGGGGTCGGAAGCCAAGTCGCCCGAAGTCCCAGGAAGGCAAGTCAGGTGGCGGCACTTGCCCACAGGCCATGTGCCAAGGCAGCGCCAAGCGCAGGAGCCCAGAACAGTCTTTAACTGCCTTGGGCTTCAGAACTCTCCGAATGTCCTAAACATGCACGTGGCTGTGTCCCACCCTGAGACCCTGAATCAGGAGGTGTGAAGCTGAATTTTTAATAAGCGATTCAAGCAATTCCTGTTAGTGGAGGGGTTGCCTGCACTGGGGAAGGGAGAAGAAACTGTTCAGGAGGTTCTGGCTCAGCAGACGCTGAGGCGGGCAGAGCGGAGCTGTCCCTGCAGAGCCCTATCCACTGCCCAATCCTGACTGGAAGTTTGGGTGTTACTGGTTCTGCAGCAAAACTGAGCTGGAACAGTTGGGAAGTCACTGAGTGACCTTAGGAATATATGGATGCCACCCAAGTCATATCTGTGTCGCAGAAGTGTGTGTTGGAGGAGGTCCTCGAGAGGGCCTGGCCACTGGTTGACCCTTGGGCAATCGGAGGCTCTTCGCACCGCCCCTGTTTGTGAAGTGTGTGTTCTGCCCACCGTTCCCACAGCGGGAGCTGTTTTCAGGGTGCAGCCTGGACAGAGCGAGGTGTTGTCAGACCCTGGAGGGTATACTTGACTGACCCGCTCCAGGCCTCTCTGTGAGCTTGGCAGGTGGGGGCAGAGAGCATGTCCCATGTCCGTCCAAGACAAGCCCCGCACGTAAGCCTTCCACCTCCCAGTCTGAAGTGGTCAGCCTCTGCCTGGGTTCCTCCACGACCTTGGGGTACAGGGGTGATTTAAGCACATGCTCTCAGTTTTCTGTGACTGCCCTTTCAGTGGACAACACACACTGCGATACCCACACCAGCCACGCTCGGATTTGGGGTTTTTCTGGCAGGCATTATTACCCTAACGAGGCCTCAATGGCTGGCAGACAGAGGCAAAACATTTCAACTCTCATCTCTGCTCTGAAGCAATACGGATTTTTTCCTCCCTGGCTTACTGGGCACGGGTGACACCAAAAACCAAAAGGTGCAGGAAAACACTCCACAGTGTGCAAAGTGCTGTAAAAATACACCCAAGAGTGAGCAGGGGGGAAAAGCTGGGCTTAATTAAAACAGTAATTTTCAATGAATAAAAATAGTATCTGAGAAGCAGGATGATGACTTTAATATTTTTCTTGCTATTTTCCTGCAGCTTCTAAATTTTCTAACCTGAGCAGGTATTCCTTCTATTTAAAAGCCCCATGAAAGAGCTGTCACAGGTCCGAGGACTAAGGAGTGCCCCGCGCTGGCCTCTGGAGGCCTGCACTGACCCTGGCCGGCCAGTGAGGCTGAGGCGGCCACTGGCCAGGGCCACCAGGTGCATCAGCCCACATTTGGCTGTGGCTTCCTTCCCATAGCAGTCAATTGGGAAAGGAGCGCCTGCTGGTTTCTAATTTAGGACACCGACTTGGCAGCCTGGAGTTGGTGGGGACCGTGTTGTTGCTGCTGTTAAAGAGCAACCCTCAATTTCAAGTTTAAAATAAACCCAGCCGTCCTCCCTAGTTCCGGACCCCTCAGGGGTTGGGGGTGGAAAAGGAGGGGCCTAGGCCACTTGGCACCGGATGTGGGGCAGCCAGCTGGGCTGTCCTTCTCGCTACTTGGCCCCTTCAAGGAGCCTTTGGGGTCCATGCGTAGGGCAGAGGTGCAGAAGCTTGAAGAAGATCCTGGGTGGCTCGTGTGTTTAGGGCGTGGCTGCGGCAGGGGCTGGGGGAGTGGCCACCAGAAGGGCTCCAACGCAGCTCTCAAATCCTATCTGGCTTCGCAGTCCTTCCCCCTGAGGAGCTTTCTTTCTCTTTGCAGTGAGACTTTATAGCTGTCTCTGCAGCAGCTGCCAGGGCCCTTTTCTTCAGAACCCAGCTTTGGGCTCTGCACCAGCCTCTCACACATTCACTGTGTGGGGAATCCCCTGGGCTCCTGCTACCAAGTGAGGGCAGGGCTGCGCTGGGCCTCACCCAGTGCTGGGGCTGCGCCCATCCCACAGACCAGGCCTGCACTGAGTAGGGGCCGAGACCAGGGGCTTCTTAGGACACTGCCTGGTGTGAGGGAGGAATGAGAACTCAATGTGCCTCTCTCACACAATGCCAGGGTGGGGGTGTGTGATAAACACCAGGCCAAAGTGGAGTCCTGGGCCCCCAGGAGGCTGGTGGCTGGGGGAGCCCCATGCTTCCCCAGCCCTGGGCAGGCAGCCAAGCAGGTGGTGCGAGGGGCTGGTGGGAGGTTCCTAGAACTCTCTCATGGGCCCATTCTTCTCCACCAGTCAGACTGGCAAAGGCCAGGCAGGCCAAGGGCTGGGAAGAAGCCTGTGCGTTCCGGGGACTTCTGGCTGACTGCAGGTCCCTGCTTGTCTGTCTCCCATGCCCTCACCCTGGGCATCACGCAAGCAGGGACTCAGCGTCAGCAGGGCAGAGGAAGTGGTCCTGAACACAGTGCCTGAAGCTTGGTCATCTCGCACAACTATGTTCCCAGGCGCCCCCAGCGTCTCTGAAACAAAGGTGTCCCGTGGAAGTTCTGCCCTCTTGCCTCCTTGGGCAACCAACGCGGCATTCTTGTGAGGTCAGGTGCACGGAACCCACCTTACGAGAGACCCCGACCTGCCCGTCACGCCTACTTGGTAGGCGCTGTCCAAGTCCCTTGTGTGCATTAACTCGCCTGGTCAGCGCCACAGCCCTGTGAAGCAGGTACTGCTGTCACCTCCTTCTCAGAGATGGGGAAACCGAGGCCATTCATCTGGCCTAAGAGGAAGAGCTGGGATTTGCTCGCCAGCCAGCTTGCCCCAAGAGCTGGCCCTTGGCCATTTCTCCAACCGACCTGACCCAGGGCAGATGGCTGGCTGTGTCCTCAGGCAGGGTGACCCGATGTCTGAGACCTTTTGCGCAGGGCTGGCCCCCTCCACCTGCGCCCTGGGTGCTTTCCTCCAGGCATGTCCCCAGTCTGAGCCCCCACATTTCTCAAACCTGGGACGATGTTCTCTCTGCTTCCGTGAGGTTCCCAAAGTAGTCAGACCACAGAGGCAGAAAGCAGAATGGCAGGCACAAGGGGCGGAGTGGCAGGGAGAGGGAATAGGAGGCAGTGTTTAGAGGGGGCAGAGTTTCAGTTTTATAAGATGAAAAGTTCTGTGGATATATAGATGCCACTCAACTGTACACCTGAAAAAGGTTAAGATGGTAAATTTTAGGTTATGTATTTTATCACACACACAAATTCACACGTGCTGTTCTAACTTGGGACCAGTGGCAAGAGGTAAGTACTCACTCCTTGAGGCCATTTTCGGGGTGGGGGCAATGATAAAAGGATCTGCTTGGACCTCAGTCCTCAGGGTACATAGGGTCTGATGGTTGCCTTGGGGGTCAGGAGCACTGACCTTGGAGTCAAGCAAGTCAAGGTCAAGCCCAGCCCCACATTTATTGGCCTTGGCTCCTCTAGCAAAGGCCAAGTCAGAAAACATGTGACATCGCTCAGCATGCCCGGCCAGGGACACGCTCCTGCGTCTGTTATCATGACCCCTTCTCTGCCTGGGCATGGCTCCAGAAATCGAGGGGAGAGCCGTTGGGGTTAATGTCCACTCAGACCCTCGAAGCTCTTCTTGCTCAAGCACAGCCACTGGGCTGCAGGGTCAGTCCTATTGGGGACAAGGTGCCTGGTGCTCTGGCCTGTGGCACTGCCCCTGACCCCTCGGGCACATCCTCAAGGAGAGGCTGTGCAGCCTCTGCCGGGTTCGTGACCTCTGGAGGACAGTGGGGATATGAGGGTGGGATGCAGGTGTCAGGGAGGGGGTGCAGGCCCAGAAATCACCCCAGGGGAGGGTTGCTGCTTCTTTGGGACCCACCACAGAAAGACTCATGTGCCCCCGGTCACAGGGGCGTGAGCAGCCGCGGCGAGGTGCTCACGTGGGTGGACAGAAAGGACCAAGGAGCGCTGCCCTCTCCTCGCCCTTGGCAGCACATCCTCCACCAAGGCTGTTTTTCACGAAGGGAGCCATTTCTTTTAGGATTCCAAACACCTAGAAGACACAGCCCACCTCTGGGCCCATGTTCTGGAGACTCTCAAAGCTTTGACTTCTCTGCAGCCGTCTCTGATCTGTCATAACACTCTTTCTGGCTCCCCTTGGAAAAATACCCTCAGCTCACCTCTTCTCAACACCTCCATGCCCGTCCCTCTGCTCCAAGCCACTGTCAGCTCTTGCCTGCCTCTCACTTGTCTCCCTGCATCTGCCCGTGTCCCCGTGCCCCGATACCCCACGGTCAACACGCAGCCAGCACACCCCCTCCAGCTCCCCCATCACCGCCCCTCCTCACCCTTGCTTTGCCCCTTACCCCATTCCAGTCCTGCTACTTCCCGCAGGGCCCACTGTGTTCACCAGGGCCTTCTCTCTGCATAGGTGACTTTCTTGTTTTTAAAGGTTTGTTTTATTCTCATTCAAGAGAGAAGGGAAGAGGGAGAGGGAAAGGGGGTGGAGAGAGAAACATCAGTGTGATGAGAAACACCTGATCAGCTGCCTCCTGCATGTGCCCCAGTGTGGGGATCAAGCTTGAAACCTGGGCATGTACCCTGGTTGGGAACAGGACCAGTGATCTTAGGGTTACAGGATGACCCTCCAACCTAGCGAGCCACACTGGCCAGGGCTGGGCAGGTGACTTTCTTACTGCTTGTCTTTTGACCTCTCTGATCCACCTACCCGTTTCTTCCGGGCTCTGCCCCTCACAGCCTACCTTTCCCCTTGGACTTTGCACTATCTCTGTGTGTCCCTTGTCTAGTTTGTCTGCTGTCTCCCACTGTTAAAACCTAACTTTCACAGAAAAGAAATCTTTGCTCTGTGCTGTGCAGTGCCTGGCTCAGGGACTGCCCAGCAAACGCTCTGTGGAAGAGGCATGATCCAGGTCGTCTGGATCCTGGACGGGTACAGGAGACCAGACAACCTCAAGGCTCAGATTAGGTCACAGGCCTTAGTGAGCTTGGACGACTACAGAGGTAAAACTGATTTTTAAACAGAAGCTCCTCTCATTTTCCTCTCCTAACCGGGAAAGTCATGTCCACGTGGAGAACGGGGTCGAAGGGAGGAGGCAGAGCTGCAGGGCCTCTGGCGGGGCAGCCTGCCTGAGGGCTCCCTGTGCTCGACTGGGACTCTGAAGGCAGAGCAGATGAGAACACCCAAACCCATTTTTTTAAACTCAATAAATGCATTGCTCTTAATGATGAGGCTCAGTCATTATTGGAGTTGATAACTTCTGCAAAAAAATGCCTCTGCATGTGCCTAACTCCCTTCTTTTTTCAGGACAACTGCCTGGGAACGGGATGTAACCCAATACCTGGGCTTCCTCCCTGTCTGTCAGGTGTCAGCCAGCGTGACGCCGAGTGAGGGGCCTCGGAAGAGGGTGGGGCAGGGGCGGGTGGCTGGAAGGAAGGGCAGCCCAGTCCCAGCCGCCCAGTCCGCTCACCGCCAGGAGTGGGAGAGGCAGCAGCCTAGCCCAGAGTGGCTGCTGTGCTCACTTCGGATTGCTTCCTGACAGGCGGAACTCGACAAATTCCATCTTCTCACCTCCCACATGCCTCCTCCCAGTGTCTCCCAAGCTGTGGTGTTAGGTGGGTGAGGGCCTTCCTCAGAGGAGTCATTCCTACCCCACTCCACTGCCCCTTTCCCCTCATATTGACCAGGGCCAGTCCATGTTCCATCAGGAAAACGATTGCATCCACGTGGGGCCTGGAAACAGTGTTCACTGGTGGCCACCAGCACTCCCCTCAACGGGAGAGGTCAGGAGGCATGTCTTGTGAGCTGCTTGTCTCTGTCATAACTATTCCTGAGTTGCTTTGGTTGTTATGAGTACAAGTCAGCACCCCTCAATGGCATTCCAGCCTAGTCAGCCTCCTGGGGCTAGTGTGCGGGATGCGGGACAGCAGCAGGGCCCCTGCAGAGGAGGCCTTTGGGACCAGAGCGTGCTGCAAGTCTCTTCTTGCTGAGGCCTGGCACTTGGGATGGAGCCCGGCCAGCACCGTCCACGACTAGTTTCCCCACAGCCCAGGTTCCTCCAGAGTGGCGCTTGGAGCGCTTGGAGCATTCAGGGCTTTAATGCTCATTTGCTGCTTTAATGACAGACTTTCTGCAAATGTGCATCTGGATCTCCATCCCCAGCCCTGGGATCACTGTCCCATCCAGGCCCCTCCCCTGAATTATGGGGGTTCTCCCCCCACAGGGGCAACTCTATCCCTTGTAACTGGCAAAAGGAGGAAAAGGCAAAGCAACCTTCTTAGCAGCTGCTGCCCAGAAGACAGAATCCCCGGCTTTAGCTGCTGCTAACTCACCTGGGCCCACCCACGGGCCCTGGGAGGGGCCACCAGGGGACGGAGTGTCCGTGGGGACCACGGGCGCCCAGCTGACAGGAAGCAGGACCAACTGATGGGACCCAGCAAATCACAGGACAACTGCGTGACAAGCAATCTGCCATTTTAAAAATATAACATTTATTGCTTAGATGGTTTGATACAGAACAGCTTTTCTTCTCATTTTGAATTTGAAAGTACTATACAACTGAATACAAAGAGGAACAAAAGTACCAAAACTAAACTTGTGATTCTGTTCATGTGGCATAAACCAGTTTTGTACATAATATGTAGCAGCAGTTTTTAAGTTCCCTTTAGAAAAATATGAATTCTACATATTTATTATCGTTTCCTGTTTAATGCATGGGCTGAAATCACTAGGATCAACTTCCTTCTTGAAGAAGAGAGAGAAAAGAGGAACAGAGGGTGAGGGTGCGACGAATCTTTCTGAAACGGGCATCCGACTGTCATGGAGCTCCCCGGGGCTGCTTGTGGAAACAGCCCTTTGGGGTTTTGTTTCGTTTTCACAGCCAGAAGTTTCATGTAGTGATTGAATCTCAGCATTGTGTCCACAAATCAAAGAGAAAAACAAGAGAAACTTGCACCTCAAAAAACTTTTCAGAAGATCCATATATATATATTTTTTTTGTAAAAGCCCTGAGAGGAGAAAGAGAATCAAACAAAATGTATAGAAACAAATTAGCTGGACATGCAACTAAGCTATGATTCACCCAGAGTTTAAACAAATCACAAATTTCACAGTTTAATAGAGGGGAAGGGGCAGAACAACAAACAATACATTTCTCAACCTCACTAATAAAATGTGGCAAGACCTTACTGACTAAGAGGGCACAGAGAAAGGCTAAATAAAGCTTTAAATCAATAGTGATTATTGCGAGCGGCAGCCCCAGCTGCACTGCTGGGGGGTTCCTGCTACATCTCACTGCAGCGTAGAGTTAAGTCACGGCTTCTCTCCACAATGTCGCCAGTTTTAGTGTGGAGAGTTGCAAAGAAAAAAAAAAACAAACAAACTAGAAACCCCAAATAATAACAACAAAAATAACAACAATCGTCATAAAAAATTAAGGGATGCGTGGACTGGTTTTAACTAAGCAGACCACACTGGGTAGGAAGTGACACAGGGATCCTTGGTTCTGATGTGCATTCATCCAGAGCAAGTAACACCCTCCTTCTGAGACTGGTCCATACATCCCTATTACAGTTAAAAGTTATATATATATACCTCAATTTCTTTCCTTTCACATGCAAAGATTATCACTTTTCATTAATTCAAGACTATGTATCTTCCTTTGAAGTCTGGGTGGTTGGATTTTGGCCACCAGCAACTGGTGAGGAAGTGGGAGAACAGGGTCCACATGCCTCTGCTGCACACTTACACTGAGTGTGCAGGAGGTGCACTCAGGGCCCTGGGAAGGGAGGCAGGGGTACTGGGGTGGGGGAGCCAGGGCAAGGCAAGAGGGTCTGAGGGGTGGAGCAGCACAGAAGGCCCAGCAGCACTAAGCCTCGGGCGTCCTGGAGGTCCCAGCTGCACGACAGGATGCTGAAGAAGCTCAGCTACAGTAGGATATATTTCTTTTCACTGCTGGCACCTGCAGCGAGGGAAGTCTACTGCCTGCATAGGATGCTTAAAAAAAAAAAAAAAAAGGAAAATCCTGTCTTTTTGCACCCAGGGGTTCATTATTTCAGAAACTAGAAATGACACGTTTATCTTCAAGCACCAATCCCAAAACACAGGAAGGTAAATATAAATCTGTCTCGTCTTCAATCTTGCATGTGCAGTTTTATTACCAGTAGTAGTAGTATTTTCTCGCTTTGCAAATGACAGTAGCACACGCGGGTAAGGCTGGGCTGGGTTTGGCAGAAGACCAGTGAGTGGCAGGTCTCCTCACTGCCTGGCTTCCTCAGAAGCCCCGGGTGCATGCACCCTCACTCTCCCCTCTGAGCTGCTCCTCAGCCACATGTGGAGAACCTGCTGGAGTCTGCAGTCACAAAAGAAAGGCTTGTCTAAGTACAGTAGAAGAGCTCCCACCCTAGGGTGGCAAGGAAAGCTACGGGCAGATGCTTATGTGTGACCTGGGCACCCAGGTCTCCAGGACAAATATTGCCCATTTGTTTCTGCTGACTGCAGAGACCAGCAAACTGATGAACTAAAAATAATAATAATAATAATATTAATTATATATATACCAAAAGGGGGAAACCAGATACATGATGTATGTGTGTGTTCTCCATACATTAAGTTGCCGGGGTAACTCTTCTCTGTAAGTTAAGAATATCTTGAGTGTCTTGAACAGGAAACGGCTTGTCTAATGCTGAAACAGTGGGAACAGGTATGAGGTGGAAGCTAGAATCTGTCCTGGTTTGGGCCTGAACCAAACTGGAAACGTCCCTCAAGTACACCCTGCAATACCAAGGACAAAGTTACAGCTCTACCACCATATAACAGGCCAAGAAAAAAAGAAAAAAAAAAAGTCTATTTGAGAAATGAGCATTTCATCCATATTACCCCTGGTAATTCATGTGAAATTCACATCATTTTCTTCCAGTTATTGGCTGCGGGTGTCCCAGGGCATGTTTCTTCTTCTGTTTCCAGCTCACAGAACAAACGTTACTATCACAGACTTGCTGAAACAAGCTCTCACACAGCAACACAGAAGGTCACGTTAATGCTTAAATGAAAGGTTCTCTCCAAATAATTCATTACAATATTTGCTTTGTGTTTTAAAGTCATTTGTAACAACACAACACCCGGGACGACAGTGAAGGGCCAGTAAGTAGTTAAGGCACTCGAATTGTCTGTGCTGGTCACGCACGGGCATGCGGTGCTGCCACGGCGCCGAAGGGGCTGGCCCTCTCCGGCTCGCCTCTTTCCAACCGCTGAAGGACTCTGGGGAACCTCATGAAACACCGATTCAGGGCACTGTGCCCTGCTGCCTGTCTGTGTGCCGGGGGCAGCAGGAGCCGTCACTCCATTCCCAGCAGTGGCGAGGTGCCACCGGGGGCCAGGCCAGGGTGGGCAGGCCTCTTGCCGTTCAGCTCCAGCAGGTCTTGCACAAGGGCCGCCGGGCTCTCTGGGTCAGGGTCACCCTGAGGCACCTGCTGCTTGGGGCTGCCTGGGGGAGTGGCCGTGGGCGCACCCTTGCCGGCTTCAGCCTGCAGGGCGCCAGCCGTCCGACCCACAGCCCGGTCCTCCCTGCGGCCAGTGGCCTTGGCCAGGCTGTCCTTCCGGCTCCGGGTGACAGCCACGTGGCCGCTGGCTGGCAAAGCCGAGTCGGCCTCATTCTCCGAGACGGGGTAGTTGCCGCTGTGGGTGGACTCGCTCTCACTGTCCTCCTCGCCCCGCTCGTCCTTGTCGCTGTCCTTCCCGTGATGTTTGGCATGCCTGGCTTTCTGGTGGACCCGCTGATGGCGAACCAGGCTGTGCTTCAAGGTGAAGGTTCGCTCGCATGTCTGACACTTGTATGGCCTTTCTCCTGAAGCAACGAGGGAAATATGTTAGGTCTGTTAATGGTAAGGCCACCAGTAACACCTCTTGGTTTTGCCCAAGAGCAGCCATGCGAGAAAGGCAAGGGGCAACAGGAGGCAGGGGCCAGGACTCTGTCCTATGCAGGGAACCCCTCTTATTCATTGGAACTGGCAGCATGGGGAAGCAGACATGCCAGGCACCAGGCACAACTTCCCTTTTCCTTCCATCTCTTCATCCAGGAGCCAGGGTCTCATGGAAGGACAGTGGCAGCTCCCTCCTGCATGGGCAGCCACCGCTCCTGAGGGCTCTACCAAAAGCAGTACCTCCTCCATCAGAGGCACGAGACACTGTGTGTCCTCATATCCAGCAGCTGGGGCTTCCCTCTGGCTCGAAAACACTAGGCGGTGAGCAGCTGAGACCCCCACCTGCCAGGAACCCAAGAATACCTCTCTGGAGGAAGGCCAGCCCCGGAGCCCTCCGAACCCCCCAGCCCAGGGCAGAACGGACCACATGAGGTGGGGCAGTGTGTGGGGAGCATGTATGTGTACCCTGCTGGCTGGCAGGCAGGAGGAAAGCCAATTGAAGACCAGGGTCTGTGCCCCCCCCCAGAAACGGGGGGCAATATGCTTGCATCTCTTTGCTTCGTGAGTGTATCCAGGTCTCCTACTTTCTACCAAAACTATAGCCTCTACTGTGGGGTTTGTAACCTCAACCTCATATCCCGTGAGTTCCAGGAGTGAACACAGACCCCCACCACCTCCAATGGGCCTACAGCCAAGACAGGAAAAGCCCCTGGTGGGCAAACTTCCCACATGAAGTCTCATCGTAAGATGAACCCAGGAGCCTCCAAACAGAGCCCCCGAGAGCACCTGACCCTACCACCTGTTCCCCAGGCCACACGCCCAGTCCTTCCAGGCTCAGGACTTGATAACATCCCGGGCCCAATGCAGCGCTCACCCCCATTCTAAGGACAGGAAGTCCAAGGCTCAGGGGAATTGATTGAGGTGCTCTCAAGAACAGCACTGCTGAGGGCCCACCCCTCGGCCCCCTGTCAGGAGCCTGTGTGTTTCAGGGGCTCAGAAAACAGCCTGTTAGACTCCCAGTGTGCAGGGCTCAATGGGCGCATGTGCGAGCCCCACCACTTCTCTCTGCCCCGGTCACTGCTCTGCCTCTGTCACTGCTTCTGAGGAGGCACATCCTCTAGACAGGTAAGCCAGAGGGAAGGAACGGAACCAAACTGGCCCCAACTTAGCCGGGGAACGGGTGCCCCCCTAGAGAGAACCCCAGGCCCCCCAGAGGCCAAGCCACTCTTACCTGTGTGGGACCGCATGTGCCGGGTCAGGTCCTGCAGAGACCAGAACCTCTTGTTGCACACAGTGCAGACCTTCTTTCTCTTGTCTGCCTTGCTGGACACACTTCTGGAGGTGTCTGTCTTTGGCTTCTTGTCATCGTCACTCTTTTCTGAGGACTTCTTCTCAGCTGTGCCCTCCCCATCAGAGGTGCCCTCAGCCTCCTCACTCCGCCTCTCTGACGTGCCTTCCGACATGGCCTCCCCTTCGGCCGGGGGCTCGGGGTTCTCCTCCGGCTCTGGGGCAGGGGCAACAGCAGCGGGGACAGGCATCAGCCCCTCGGCACCCCCACTCTCACCCTGGCCCTCCCGAGGGAGCGCACTCTCCTCCCTGGGCACCTCGCGGCCATGGGCCTTCCTGTGGCGGCTCAGGGTCCCAAGGAACTTGAAGCTCTTGCCGCAGGTGCTGCAGGTGTGCTTCTGGTCCTGTGGGGCTGGGCCTCCACTGCCCACAGCACCAGAGCCGCCCTCAGCCAGCTTGAAGCCCATCAGTTTGCTAGCAAGATTGAGGTCCAGGCTCTTGTTGCTGACCGTGTCTTCCTCCGGGCCATCTGCGTCCTCACCCCTGTCCTCTGCACTGTGCTTCCCCTCGGGCTCTGGGCTCTCCTCGGCTCCCCACTCCTCCCCATCCGTGGGCTCAGCTGCTCCCTGAGTCAGCTCCTCCACAGGGAGCTCTTCTTTGACCTGGCTGGGCTCAGGGCCCTCCTCTGACCACGGCTGGTCCTTCTCCCGAGAGGTGAGGTCCAGTACTTCGCCTCCTGTGGATGATGCCTCCACGTCTGATTGGCTGTCTGTGGGAGCAAGCACAGGGGCATGGGTTGAGACCAAACGCCATTACATGTGCCCCTTTCCAAGGGCTCTGCTGTGACTCTCAGCTGGACCCATCCCAAATCATCACCCCTTATATCATCCCTGAGGGCCCAAATGAATCTGGGGTTAATTTATAAAAGGCAGAAAGGCCTTCCACATACACACAGGCTGGGGTCACAGGGCTGGCTGCGCTCCCCTTTTCTGCCCACTGGCGGTGCTGGGCGCCCTCCCCTGCCGCACACAGGGATGCTCAGGCCCCAGGGAGGTGTGAGCGACTGCGGGCAGCACAGACAGAAGGAATGGCGAGAGGAGAGTTGGTGCATTCCAGAGATTCACAGTGTGAGGGAGGCTGAGGAAGCTGAGCTGTTATTTCTGAATGCAGAGATAATACAAACATGCAACAGACACAGAACCACCCCCAAACACGGGGTCTGATGACGAAATGGCCCAAAGTGCTATGGTGCATGCTCTGGCTTGACACCTAATTTCCATGTGGAGTTCCAAGGCAAAAGGAGACAGGTGCACTCCGGCGGGGCTCCCTGGCTCCTGTCAGGGCCCCATGTAGGGAGTGGAAGCATCTCTGTCGCTCGATTGGTTCCTGCCTGTCCACTCTCTACAGCAGAACCAAAGGGAGGGAGTCCATCAGTTTTTAAGACCTTAAGGGATGGTACTGTGGCAAAGCTAACGACACAACACAGACGGGAGTATTTGTCATCTCCCTTCAGGTCGGACAGGGCTTACCTAGCTTTTAATTTACGTGCTACAGCAGTGAAGCTGTCTGCCGAGACCTACTGTTTAACTACAGATCTGATGCCCAGTGTATTAGGCCGAAGGAAGTCGCTGTTTCACAGCACACGCATGGATGCGCCCCATCGTGGGAGAGCCCTGATTACGCAGTGCGTGAGCCAGTGGGCTAGCACTTCCCCCGGACGCTCGCTGGGCGGAGATGACATGCAGCCATGTCCACCCACGTCCGTCACTGTGATTCACGCGCTGGCTCATCTGCCAGCACGGCGGTCCTGGGCTCAGGCAAAGGACCGGCATCAGCCCTCTCGGGGCTCACCTGCCTCCGGCTTTTGGCTTACCTACCGCCATCTGCTCGGCACCTCCACTGACATCATTTCATCGGTTTTATTCTGCCTGTGCCACTTGGCAGCCACTGTCTGAGCATCTCAAGAGGTTTCAGAAGGAAAACAAGTAATTATGGTGTGACTATAAAATTACTGACAGTGATTTTAAAAAAATATCCACAAGTTTAAAGAAGACGAATCCTGAGCTACACATACCAATGCCTAGGCCATATGCTAAGGATAAACCAGGCACTCATCTTCTTGAATCATTCCCATAGGGAGCATTTAGTAAATGGATTTTGGTATAAACTCTTCAATAAAAAAGTGTAAGACGCTCAGTTTCTTACTTGTGGGCTTTGTAGTAGTTACTAAATAAGAGGCTTGATCTCTGGTTACTTCCTGTTTGCTCCAGTACATTCTAGGTTGTTTCTCCTATTAACTTTTTTCACTAAAGAACATGGATTATTTTAAATTTCAAATAGAATATATTAAGATGATCATGGGGGAAAAATCATAATGAATTCTGAAACTAAACCCAAGTAAATATACTAAGATCAGATCATTCTAACTCCTGGGTCTTTCCTTAGTGTGGGTAATGGAGCGTTCACCCCGAATTCAGCGAAAGGCCAGCCACCTTCTGGTGGACGAAGGGGCTTGGCTGCGCTCCACCAAACTTCCACTAGGGGGAGGGTGTTAGCAAGGCAGCCCGGACCCTTCAAGGACCAAGCAACTTTTATTAGTGATTCTTGGGAACTATAGGCTTAACCCTTCTCATCATCTAGTGAATACCCAGCTCATAATACCAGGTCCTGTTTTGATCCCTGTCCTCCTCAACCACCCACACTTCCAAATAGAGGTAGCCAATGACCTTTATAAACAACGCTACCTACCTTAATTTAACACCTTATTTCTTTGTCTCCATCTGTCCCTCTCTTGTGGTGCTACACCTAAGAACACTGCTGAGGAAGCAGACAGAATCTGGACAGCACTGCCTCTTCCTACGGGAAGTGGGGACTTCCACGTCAGCTTGACAATGAAGTGTCTACTCTCTTCTAGAAGTTCCAAGTTACTCAGCCGATGTGAAAAACCACCAGCCTACACACCTAACCTGACTGGGCAGGGGCAAGGCTATTCGGGTTGCTCTGACTGTACTTCACCTACCAAGAAGCACCTGGGGCTTTTGGGCTGCTAAACAGGGCCAACCATTAGGGGACAGTTCAAAAAATTTCACACTTGCGCTGATTTAAAAAGTCACATGTAGGGGCCCACAAATATGAAGCTCCTAAGGGCATCATCTGAGGAGAAAAAACACGTAAGAATTCCCCCAGGGTGAAGCGAGCCCTGGTACCTCCGCCTGTTAAGATATGAGCGTGGCAGCCCAGTTCAGCTATGAATGAGCATGTGTCTCCGTAAGCAGAACTGCTCCCACCACAGCCTTTCCCACGTTCTTTTGGGGGAAGATCTAGGGTGTATTCTTGTGAAAGACCTCATGTGATGGAAAAAGTCAGACCTACGTTATAAAACATGTTTAGGGATTTGGAGAAAATGCAACCCAGGCATATAAACCTAGAAACCTCCTCCAGAACTTCCTTGGTCGTTTCCTGCCTTTGTGTTTTTATGGTCTTCCTCTAAGGCCCCACTTTTAACTCCATGGGAGGGAGTGCCCGAAGGAAACAATCACCCCTCCATCGTGCTCACCTGGTTTGAAAACTTCTTGCAATCACTGAACCCCACCTCCCTAGCCCCTTTCCTCCCCTTCTTAAATCTCAGTCCTCTTTCCTAGCATGGATTGTGGCCGCAATGAAACCAAACGTGTGTTTTCTCTTTGCCAATCTCACATTACAACTTCCAGTGACTTCTCTCTTTCCAGAGGCTTTTTCCTTTAAAGAAAACCTACAGGGTGGAGGTGAGGAAGGACTCTGATGGGACTTGGAAAAATGAAACTCCTAACTACAAGTTTAAAAATGAAACGCACCCACAATGTAAAACTTGGTGCTGCACCAAAGCTAAGATACAAATTCTGATCAGCTTGGTGTCTGCAGGCTTCCATGGCAGCCTCCCCCTTAGGTGTCAGCGGGAGCCCCAGGCTTGGTACTGCTCAGTGCGATCGAGAAGGTGAACTCTGTGTGCGCATCCAGCACACAGTTGTTACTCTTTAAGACCTGCCTGTGGAATCTGGAAGTCAAGGGCGCCACTAGACCACCTCGACTGTCTGCTGCTCGCCCTCCTTTGGAATCACTGCGGGCAAAAATCACACAGCCACTTTCTAAACCGGGGCTGCCACCAGGTCACGCAGCACCCACTGCTAAACATTAAGAGCAGTGGTTCTGCCAGCATCGCTCTGCGTTTCCTGGGGCTGAACAGCAGATCAACCACCACCTCTGGCTCAAGGGGATCCAAGTCACAGCAAGATTCCGTGGGCGTCCACATCTTTCTTTCCTCAAAGATCCTGGCAAATTATGTGGGAATGCAAGCTGGGGGTGGAGCCAGCAAACTGGCCTACATTCTTATACCCTTAGAGGGTTTGATTTTAACTAAAGGGCCTGGCAGTTCAAGGGCTTGTCTCACTAGGGCTCAGTGGGAGGTATGAGGTTTAAAAAGCAGAGGGTTCAGGATCACATCCTCTTCCTGGACATGCTACCCATCCAGATGTGCCCCTCCCTGAGTAAATAACTGAGATAAGGATAAGGGGGACTGAGATTAAAGTCCACACTGCCTTTTTTTGGGGGGGGGAGGACTCCCAGACAACACAGCACCTCATCTCCACCCAATTCTGAGGAAGAAAAGCACAGGACAGAATTACAACCCTAGAAAAACACATCTGGAGGAGAATCTCATCAGCTTTAAGCAATGGAATGGCAAGCTTTCAAGATTTGCAGAACTGAATCCATACCAGTGAGACTGCGATTAACCAATGGTGAGGAACCTGTGTATCTAAGTGACCTGCAGGAGCCCGTTTGTGTAAAGTCTCAGGGGGAGAGAGTGCTGACCCCCAGCAGCTGCAGATAACCAAGGTACTGAATAGAGAACATGAGTAAATACAGAAGCTGTAAGGGGGAAAAGGTGGCAGGAGACTCACTGGGCAGCTGTTAATTGCTCTGTAGGGGGCTGGGGGAAGGAAGCGCATATCAGCACAAGAGAATAATACCCGGATTCAGGTCAAGCAGAGATGTGATTAAGGAAAGGACATGCAGAGTGCTTTTTCAAACAAGACAAAGTTTTGTTGTACTGGGAAGAGAGTCATTGAAAAGGAAACACCACACCCCACTGTCCCTGACAAGGGCCGGGCATCCCTAGTCCCTGCAATACCCTGACATCTGCGCCCGTCCCTGCTCAGCGGGGCCCGCAGAGGATGGGCTTGAGGAAAACACCCCAAGCCTTTAAGGTTGTTGTTGTGTTGCTACCAAGAGCTAAAACGGCACGCCCTCCCTCAAGTCCCACCTCCAGCGGGGCCCACGGCCTGAACAGAGGTCTGCTGGGAGGGCAGCAGATCTTCCCTGGCAGTCAGAAAGCAATCGAGGGCACTGCCATGGTCTCCCACATCCCCACCTGGCTGCACGCTCCTGGCCCTCGCCAGGGCCCACCTTCCTGGACTATGGAGTCCTACAGGGAAGTGGCAAAGGCAGCCTGCCATGCTTTGGAGGGCCGGAGTTTGCTAGGAAGCTAAGCAAGGTTAACCTGGCTAAGCGATCGGGTGTCCTCTGCCCTCTCCTCTCCATCACCCGGAAGCACTACCTGTGCTATCATGGGGTCCAACATCACTCTCTTTTGACTGGGGCATAAGCCCGTTTCTTCTCAGGGAGCAGTTGGTAACTCCGTGTTTGCGCAACTGGTGGCGTTCACAGTTAGATTTGGTAGAAAAGAAGGCATCGCATTTTTGACAAGGGAAGGGTTTCTGACCTGAAGCAGGAAAAAAAATACATATTTATCTGGCTTTCTACTGCAATAAAAGTCGCTTTCGATTCATTTTCCTGAGATCATTGGCATTTGCTTCTCCCTCCTCCACCCCATTCTTTTAAGAAAATAAACAAAACACATAAAAAAAAAAAAAAAAAAAAAACCCTGAACACAAACAAGCCAAACCATCGTCTTCCCTTAGTCTGGGTGGGATGGAATGCATGTTTTCTGACTTCAAAATACTCAAAGTGAACAATGAAACCAAGATACAAATGTTTAAACAACAGTATTATAACTAAAAATCTTAAATAATTACAACAAGTGAGTGAAGGGATTTTAGAGCACAGCAAGAAAACATGTATAGTTTGTCCCCAGGAGAAGACAGTTTTGAATAATTTCTAGCATTGCAAGTACTACCACGTAGGCTGGAAACTCAAAGGGGACGCCTAGCCCTCCCGCAGGAATCTGGAGCCCCCAGGGATCTTGAGAGGCAAGCCCCCCTTCCCTGACCTCCCCGGGTGGGCCTCCCACAGAGAGGGGTGGTAAGCTCTGCCTTCCAGGACTCCTCCTGTCTGACCTGACCAAACGCCCTGCAGTGACCTCTGCCCAAGGTCACTGTGTCCCTCAGCAAGTCAAAGGAGGTCTGGTCACTGCATGAAAAGGTTCTTTGTTCCACTGCTTTAGGCTCTGGCTAGTAGTAAATAAGTGACCAACAAATCCTGAGTCTGCATTAGGCTATCATATGCTCCACTCAACAGACCTACCTTTGGAGAGAAGTCACTGAACAGCCCTGTCCCACCCAACTCCACCAATGGGATCACCTGTTGAGAGAGGGGCATGCCCTCCTCCTCCCCAGGAATGACCTGCTTTGGTTTGCCTATCCTCTCCTTTTTTGGGATTCCTTTTGTGCTGTAAACATGATGTTTCAAAACGCAAGCCAGGCTCCTCTGCAACTTGTGCCTTGTTTGCATGATGGGTGTGAGGTGAGTAGCAAGAACCAGAGCAGAAAGTGTGGGCAGAGAAAGGGGTGGGGAGAGGAAGTGACTAGGTGGGCCTCAAGAGACAGAAGAGGGGGGTAAGTCATTTACTGTATCATTGGATTCTTCTGTTTCCCCCCAGTCTCCAGAGTCTAAGGTCCCAGGTTTTTATTTTACAAGATAAAAGGCTTGTGTACTAATAAAACACAGATTCAGAGCGACAGCCCAATATGCTGTCTTGTAACCTTGGGAATGCCAACAATCAGACACATGTTAAGAAATGACAGAAAAAAAAAAATAGAGCTGCCATATGATCTAGCAATTCCATTTCTGGATATTTATCCAGAGAAAATAAAAATAGTAGTTGGAAAAGATATATCCACCTTATGTTCACTGAAGCATTCTGAGAAACAGCCAAGGTACAGAAGCCACCTAGATACCCACCCTCAGAGGACGTGGTACACATGCAGAGAGCATGAGGAAACACAGAAGCTGGACGGGGGGGAAGGTGGCAGGACATGCCTGGGCGGCCCTTCATGGCTCTGTAGGGGCTGGAGGATGGAAGCGCACACCCACACAGGAGAGCATACGTGAGCGTACACACAGCAGAATATTATTCAGCAATAAAAAAGAATGAAATCTTGCAATTTGTAACAACATGGATGGACCTAGAGGGTATTATGCTAATGAAATAAGTCAAAGACAAATATTGTATGATTTCACTCATACGTGGAATCTAAAGAAAACAAGTGAATGAACAAGACAGAAACAGACCCAGAGATACAGACAACAAGCTGATGGTTGCTGAAGGAAAGGGGAGTTGGGAATAAAAAATAATAATCATAGAATAATTTTTTTTTAAGATTTTATTTATTTATTTTTAGAGAGGGAAGGGAGGGAGGGAGGGAGAGAGAGAGAGAGAGAGACAGACAGACAGACAGACATTAATGTGCGGTTGCTGGGAGACATGGCCTGCAACCTAGGCATGTGCCCTGACTGGGAATCGAACCTGCGATGCCTGGTTCGCAGCCCGAGCTCAATCCACTGAGCTACACCAGCCAGGGCTTAATCATAGAATAATTTTTAAAAAGCATGACACTAAATGCCATGCATGAATCCAAACTGGATTACAGACTAGAAAAAAGTAGCTCAAAAGGACATTTTTTGGGCTAGCTGATGGAATTTGATTATGACTGTGGATTAGGGGGAGAAAATAAAGAACTGTCAGGAAAGTCAACCTGCACTGCTTATTTATTTAGTTTTTAAGATTTTATTTATTTTTAGAGGGAGGGGAAGGGAAGGAGAAAGAGATAATATTTAATCCATGTGTGGTTGCCACTGGCACGCCTCCAACTAGGGACCTGGCCTGCAACCCAGGCATGTGCCCTGACTGGGAATCGAACCAGCAACCTTTCCATTTACAAGCCAGCACTCAATCCTGACAGGGACCTGCACCACTTGGATACCATGAATGAAGCCTAAACTAGTGCAGGTGCACAAGCCCAGGCACTCACTGCAACGTACACAGCGGCTCCTGGGCTTCCCCAAGGGGAAGGAGGCACTAATGTCATCACCTCCCTGCCGCATAACTCCCGAGTGCCAGTCATGCAGAGTGGGCTGCTGTGCGACCCAGCGCCACAGAAACCACTGCCCTGCTAAGTTCAAGCATCAGTGCTAATCAAGGAAAGGGGACGTCCACCCCTCCTGAGCTGAAAGGCCCTTGCAGACAATGGTTCCAAATCACCCGTGGGGCTTTTCAAAAATATGGATGCCTGTACAGATGAAGCATTACAGAATCATACCTCTGTAATCCATAGGATTATTAACCAATGTCATCCCAATAAATTCAATAAAAAAGTAAATAAATAAATAAATAAATAAATGGGCGGGGGGAGAACATAGATGCCTGGAACAATCCAAGACCAGGGAACTAGAAACCCGGTGGTGGGGGTGGGGGGTGGAATCATTTTACCTTTGCAGAGCTCAGTAGGTGGTTTCTGCTAATGTTATAAAACAACAATAAAAAAATCACGTTTTTGCATAAAGGCTAGTTTTAAAAGCATTTTAAATTGAAAATAATATTTAATTATTTGGACTCTGTTTTAAGTAAGAAAAAATGCTTTTGCTTTAACATTTTATTGTGAAAAGGCAACATCACTGGCTTTCTGAGGCTGGATGAGAGGAAGACAGGTCAGAAGCTGTGACTATGAACTATGATACGACTCTTGATTTCAAACAAAACAATTGGTTTCTTGATTCTACCTATTACACAATTTACTCTATAATTTTTAAGTTGGTAAATGTCTCACTTTTATAACTGGGTTGGACAGCCAGGCTGATGTCTCATGGTGAAGATTCGTATTAATGCTAAATTCAGGAAAGAATTCAGTGACACCAAAGTACCGTATCACATTATGAAGATTCCCAAAGGGACGCTAACAGGAGTCTTTAAAAATTCACATTTCGCTGCATCACTGCATAAGTCTTACATTTTAAATAGCAGCGTGCTTTTCGACTGCATGGACAGAAAACATGAGTTCTTTCAGTATTTTATAACTGCACAGGTTTCAAACTTATTGACTGGTAATCTACATGGAAAGTATCAAGTGATTTTATTTACTTGGCAACTGCCACAAATTAATTCTTTAGCAGGGGTGTTTTAAAATGTACCTGTGACCACAAGGACCTGTGGCATTTGTGCCAGGACCTGAGACAGCCCTCCACCCCAGGTTGGTAAAAGCCATCGCCAGCCAGTTTTCACTCTCACAGAACAGTCAGACAAGGAAGAGACATTCTGTACTGAGCAGTGCTATCTGGCAGGCACTGGGGCAACAGAGAGCAGAAGAATGGACACTGAGAATGAGGTTCATGACATGGCTTCACACTTGTACTTCTCTCCGCCATCCCTCCGCCCTCGCCGGGAAGGGCTCACTCTTTCTGTATTTGCAGAGGCACAGGTCAGGTAGGGCTGGCGGGTTAAAGGACCCAAACTTCCACTCAGGAAAGTTACAAGTAGCCAAATACACTGGGTGTCAGAAGCGACTCTCACACTGAGGTTTGCACGTCTTACTGATTTTAACTGTGATGTCTGTGGCCCATGAGCAGTAGGTAGGAGAGATAAGTGGGGAGGGCCCCAGGCTGGGAAAGAAAAAGCACTAGAACCAACTGTGAGACAGTGAGTGAGCCAGGACCCCAGAATGTGGGCACCGGCGGGCGCTTGGCCCCGGCCCCTGCGAGCCACGGGGAGGAAAGGCGGTGGAGGAGAAAGAAGGCGAGGGCAGGGCGGCAGCGGACGGGCCGTGCTTCTGGCGCTCAGTCCTCCGCCTGTAGTCCAAACACACAAGATGCTCACAAAGGGGGAAAGGAAGGAGCAGTGAGCTGCCCTCCCCCAACACTGGCCAGGCAGAAAAAGTAAGGAACCAGGAAATGTCCTTGAGCAACAGGGCGCTGTGGGCCAGGCAAGGAATGGAGGCTGGAAATTCAGCTGTGAGTGGAGAACACGCCAGGGGATATGCAATCTGACAGCCGACGCCAGGTTCCTCGTAAGACACAATTCCTAGAACCTGAGCCGTGCAGACAGAGGGCCGACCAGGTACCCCTTGCCCACAGCAACATTAAACCCCTAGTTGAACACTTAACACCTGCTTTACCCAATGCTGCCCATCTGAGGGGTGGGGTGGACTGGGAACATATCTATGAGACAACAGACAGACATGGTGATAACTCTCTGCATTTGCTGAGTGGTCAGGAGAAAGGTGACTCGCAAGATACAGACACAGTTCGCCTACGTGCAATCTAAAACTGGACACTGCCCAAAGCTTCTAGTTGCAGTGCAGCTAGGTTTTAATGTTACAATTAAAAAACATCAACAAAAACAACAAATCTCTTCCCCGTGTAACACTTGTTCGCGAGATCATCTCAGAGTCCATGTTTAATTTCCCTTTTGTGTGAGCCTTAGTCTTATACAAGTTCTGGAGGGAGCATGTCACAGAAAGCTGGGGAGCCAGGAACAGGCAGCTCAGAGATTCCTCAAGAGCAGAGTCACCTCCCAGAAAGACAGCCGTCTCAGGAAGGGGGTGGACCAGACGGTTTCCCCAGCTCTGTCCAGCGCCAGCACCTGATGAATGGGCAGTGTTCTAACACAGCACCAGGCACAGCCAAGTGCTCTATAAAGTGATTTAGCAGAGGTGATGCGGAGACTGTCGCTGAGAGCTGAAGCAGTGAAACAGCAAAGGAAGTCGACAGCCTGGTGGGAGCTGACCTTTGTGTCTGTGTGTGGCTCACACCCTTCCGTGGTCACTAGTCTCTGGTAATAACAGCATTCTGGTCCACATCTGTCTTCTGACCTCTTCTCAAACCTGTTCACAGAGTTCTGCACTGGGACACGTGCAGACACGGGGAGGGTGGAGACATGACCTGGACTTGTTCAGATAGAGGCCACACTGCCCTGACTGTGGGGAACTTGCAGGGATCTTGACCTTGGCTTTGAACTCTAGCTCTGCTGCTCATTGTTCATCACTCATGACCATAAGCAAGTTGGCCTTCCTAAACCTCCACTTCCTCATGGCAAAATATGGACAACATCGCCCTCATGGGACAGTGAGGAAGACTGGCTCTGAAAATCTTCTCTACCGACCCCAAGTGCTCCTCGCGTGGGTCAGGCCTGCAGCCTCACTGCAAGAACACAGTGTGACGGATGTCAGGGACGGGCCGCAACAGACGCAGCCGCGAAGGGTGTAGGCAAAGCTCGGGGAGAAGTGGCAGAACATGTTTCTATTTACCTGCCCTCCCTACCCTGTCTCCAACAACCCTTCTGTCTTCCTTGCTTGGTTTCAGATGCTGCCAAATTTTAAACCAACTAGACAATTTTGGCATTCAAAAGCCAAGCAATCAAAATGACTGGATTCACAAATGGGAACTTATATCACACATCTTCAAAGACATGGGCATGACTCTTGAAAGGAGTTCCTGGCCTCGGCAGTCCTCCTGGGGAGACTAGGTCTGTTAGGAAGGGAACGTCTAGGAATAAAAGGCTTGTCTCAGGGTAATGAGCATGGGAGCCATCTACTGAGTGCAGGACTCCCAGCTGGAGGGAGGAGGTGGGGAGGCTGACCGTGAGGGGAAGAGGGAGGCAGAGCAAGAGCCACGCTCACTGTCAGGCCCAGACCACCTGCCTTCTAAAAAGTGGGAACAGAAACACTCCTTTCTCCAGACTCTGCAGGTGACCAAAACGTGTCACCCGAAGAGGGTGGCAAGAGAGATTGTGTGGGGCAACTTCTCTTTAAGATGCATCCCCTCTTCTGAACGGCTCCCTTCATTAGAACTACTACTCCTCTTTGTCAGGCTTCAAGGGTTACCAACGGAGAGGAAATGACAGTCTGAAAACGCAGCACATACTTCACAAGTCTGGAGATTCTGGTTCCTGCTAAACAGTCTCCTGAGGACAGCCCGGCCTGACGTGCCATCACTGGATGCCACCGCCCAGAGAGAAATGCCACAGCTGTGTGACCACTGGCCTCAGAAAGACACCCAGCTTGCGCTCCCCTCCCATCCCCTCTCTGCCTCCCCCATTCGCAGGAACAGCCTTCCTCCCTGGGCTTCTCCGAAGCTTCAAGCGATGACCGACCCCAAATGAAGTGTTTCCACCTGGGCGAGGAGCATGGCTCCCAACACCACCCCTCACCATACCATCATCAGTCTCGTAACCTCTTAGGGTTGCAGACTTAGCAACTAAAAATACACGTCACCCAGTTACATTTGAATTTCAGATGAACACCACATAAGTTTTAGTATATCCCAAGTTGGATGAAAAAATATTTACAATACAATTATTTATATGAAATTAAGATTTAATTAGCATCCTGTATTTTACCTGGCAATCTTGTACCATATAACACTTTATTTGGTTTTAGGTACTATCTGTTAAATATTTGGGATATCTAAAGATTGAGGATCCCACCCAACTTACCCTTCATTTAATGACATAAACCCTGTATAATTATATAGTAAATTATAATTGAGAGTTGCATGGTCTTGACACAAAGTTCCATTTCTCCCAAGCTGCCTCCCATGGGTAACCATGTGGATGATCTCACTGTCTTCTCCAGCAGGGATGGGATGCACGGCAGTGAGTGACTGATGGGTCCAGGACCATTTGTTACCCCAAAACCTTACTTTTAACCACCCCCCCCCACCCCACCAGCAGCCCTCAGAGGGCTCACACAATAGAAACCGGTCATTCTGGTTACATGAGCACATGGCCTCCACAGGCAAACCCCTGCTTCTGAGACTGAGGAGGAAGAGAAACTGGGAATGGTGCCATGAGAAAAGGGTCTCACACTTTCGAACCACCCCTCACTCTCCCTCTCAACCTGGCCAGCGGCCAGTCTCCCTGCCAGGAAGTAGCACCCACGGCTCTCTTACCAGTGTGTGTGAGCATGTGCCGCTGGAGGGAGCTGGCCCAAGGGAAGACACGGGGGCAGTGGGGACAGTTGATCTTCTGCAGGCAGTTGGCGTACGAGTTCCGCTTTGCCCTCAGCAGCTTGTCTTCCGGGGGGCTGCCCTGCTCTTCATCACTGGGCCCATTGTGGTCAGTGGGGGTGCCGGCCACCTCATCCTGAGCGTCATCCTCTGCTGTCTGCAGAAATGGACTGAACTTGTTGGTGTCTGTGGTGGCCAGCATCTTCTCGATGCTGGCAAATTCCCCGCTGGAGTCCAGGTCCACCCCGCCACTGCTGGTGCGGGGTCGGCTCCTCAGCCCCTTTTTCCGGCCCCTCTTCTTTGAGAAGCCAACTGGCCCCTGCTCGGTGGGTGAAGCTGCCTCTGGACTGTTTGCAGCAGGGGGTAGGTCGCTGGATTCTTTTGGGCTGGTGGTGTCAGTGGGGGCACTGGCTGCTTTGGCGATGGTGCCTCCTAAGCTGTCCGAAGCTGTGGTGTTACTGCCAGTGCTTGTGGGCCCTGGGTCAGCCACCTTGGTTTTTAGCAAGGTGGGGGCTGAGGACACAGATGAGATGATCTGGGCGATGGAGGCCAGTGGGGGCAGCTCTTCTGTCACCGGGGGCTTTGGCAAGAGCAACGGGGGCTTGGGACGTAGGGGCCGCAACAAGGCTGGGCTGCTTATGAGGGTGGAGTTGCCCAAGAGAGGGGAGTTGTTGATGAGGGTTGATGAGTAAATGGGGACAGTGACCTGAACGGAGCCCTGCAGTGATTGAGCATGGGCTTCCGGAGTAGTGGCTGATGAGGCTGCTGCTGAAAGGGCCAAGGGTTTTTCCAAGATCCCACTGGGCCCCAAGGTCACTGGCAGAGTAGGGCACGAGGGAGGACAGGGAGAAGATTGCTCCCTGCTCCCTGGTTCTTGCTCAGGATTCTTGGCTTCACCGGGAGCAGCAGAATCCTTGTCTCCTCTTCTGAAGTTCTTGGGGATGGACAGGTCAATGGGCTCCATGGAGCAGTCATACGGGGCCGAGGAAGAAGGGCTCAGGAACAGGGCCGTGTTTTCCTGCTTCACTTGGACCAGGGCCAGGCCCTTCTGGGAGAAGTCCAGGGGCTCATTGAAGTCGACTGGAAAGTTGCTGGTGGGCTCCAACTTGATGGTGACGTGGGGAGGCGGAGGCTGGGTGGGGTTCCCGTGGAGATAGCCGTTCTGGGACTCCAGGAAGGTGGCAAGGGATTTGTGCTCGCCAAAGGCCCCGCTGCCCTCCTCGATCCTCCCCGAGGCTTCGGCACAGGGGGCCTCCTTGGGGCTCAGGCCACCTGCTGCCAGGACATAGCTCTCGATGTCGTGCTCTGGCACGTGCAGGTGCTGCTTAAGGATGTGGTGGATGCAGTTGCGCTTGGCTGAGAAGGAGGCACTGCACTCCTTGCACTCGAAAGGCTTGTGGCTTTTGGGGCAGCTGCCTAGGCCAGGGCCACAGTGCGAGCGCATGTGGATGCGCAGGGCGCGGTAGTGCTTCAGGTCCTCTCCACACAGCCGGCACACCGTGTCTGGGGAACAGAAGGCGTCCACCATCTCAGCCGCGCTGCTGGTCACGTACTCAATGTTCTTCTCAATGTCCTTGCGGGTGGCCTTGAGGTGCTTTTTGCGCAGGTGCCGCTCACAGTTGGCCTTGACAGTGAAGGGGTAGTGGCAGATCTTGCAGATATAGGGCCGCTCACCGCTATGTGTGCGCAGGTGTCGGATGAGCGCGGCCTTGTCAGCTGCAATGTAGTCACAGATGTTGCACTGGTAGGGAGAGATGCCCAGGTGGGAGCGCACGTGTGCACGCAACACCCCTGAGAAGGCAAACACCTGGTTGCAGAAACGGCAGGGGTAGAGCACCTTACGCATGGCTGGAGATTTCTTGCTGCCGGGACCCGTCATGATGGCCTTGAGGTCTCCCTCCGTAATCTCCTGCTTGATCTTGGCATCCATGCTCAGTGGCAGCAAGGCCTCGATGATGCTGTCCTGTTCCAACTGCGTCTTCATCTCCGCCTGGCCAGGCAGCTCCACGCCTGGCTGCTGCAGGAATAGCTGCATAGCTGTGTGTGGCTGGGCCCCAGACTTGGCCTGTAGCAGGTGGGCATTGGAGGCCACCTCCACTGAGCTTTTGAGGAGCTTCAGGGGTGGCGGGGGCAGGCTGGGACTGATGCAGCCGGGGGAAGCCTGCTGGGCATTGATGAGAGGGGGTGGTGTTGAGGTGGCCACCACTGTCCTCGGTGTGACCAAGGGCTTTGGCTTCAGAGGGGGCATGTGTTTGAAAATCGCCTGCAAAGGGGTGACAGGGGCCTTGGAGAGAGGTGGAAGACTGATTTGAGGGGGTGCTGAGGCTGCCATCTTCAGGATCTGCTGGATGTCAGCCAGCTCAATGGCCGACTCCCCGGAGATGGGCTTGACCACAATACTACTGTCAGGCTGGATGATGAAGCCTTTTTGGAAGGGCTGCAGAGACAGGTGCTTCATATTCTCCTTGGTAGCTGGGAGGACCGTGAGAGAACCACCCAGGGAAGAGGCTTCGAAAGGAGACAGCCTAAGTAAGCTGGTGCAGCCAGGGTCCTGAGGTAGCTGACACTTGAGTGTCTGGAGCTGTATTGCTCGGTTGTCATCTGGCAGGGGCTCTTCGGACGGGACAGGCCTGACATCTTTGGTGTGCTGCAGGCCCAGCAAGGCCAGGAAAGCCCTCTGGTCCAGCGTGTCGCCAGACAGGGTCTTGGCTTGCAGCCTTTCCCGTCCCTGGTCCCCAGTGATGTGGGCCTGCTTGTGCAGGGTGAGTGAGGACAGCATGGGGAATGCCTTGTCGCAGACGCTGCAGACAAAACGGTGCTGCTCGCTGATGCACCTCCGCAGGTTCGTCTCGCACCAGGCCTGCAAAAGCAAGAAAGTGAAGAGGAGAATTTAAAAATCTTCACTAAACTGAGATGCAGAACGTATCTGTTGTACAGCTGAGCCAGTATCCAGCTTTCTCCATAAGGCACATGGAGCTACCTTTCCCTGCTCACTAACTGCTGGATCGAATAAGGAAAAACCCACAAGCACCTTAAGAATCATGTTTTCTTGAATGACATCAACCCCCAGGATATCTTTGCAGAGAAGCAATGACGTGTAGAAAAGTAATAATACCATGATGGTAGAATTTTCTTTTTAAAAACGGGTGCCCTGCAAAACTAACTGATGGGGACTACCCACCATCAGCGGAGAACCAGCTGTTTCTGTGCTATCAGGAGAGAGGGAGTGCCACCTGGGTTACGGGTGACTACCTAAGGAACTGAACTTGAGGCTTATGGATGGGGAGAATTTCACTGTTATCTTCTATCTCAATTTTTAAAAAGATTTTATTTACTTTTATTTTTAGAGAGAGGGGAAGGCAGAAAGAAAGAGAGAGAAAAAAACATCATGTGTGGTTGCCTCTCCTATGCTCCCAACTGGGGACCTGGCTTGCAACCCACGCATGCACCCTGACAGGGATCAAACCTGTGGCCTTTTGGTTCACAGGTCTGTACTCAATCCACTGAGCCACACTACCAGGGCTCAATTTTTAAAAATTGGAAAAAAGTAGATTCAAAGTAGTCTTAGCAGGTGCTTTATAAGCAAAGAATAAATATAGCTCAGGTTAATTAAAGACCTAAAACATTTTATACAAAAACTACAATGATGAAAAAATACTTAGCTTGCAATGTAATTAAAGAAACATTAAAAAATAACACAAATTCAGTTCTGATAGGGTGGCATTGGGGTGGTAAACAATTCGTAACTTTAAATCCAAATGCCTGAAGAACAGGCAAAAGCACTGATGGGCTAGACTCAGATGCAAGTGAATCTGAAATTCAAAAAATGAAAGGCCACTTATGCTTCTCAACCCAGCAGCTCAAAGAAGACTAAAAGGGCCAAACTGAATTTCAAGGGAAAAGGTGGTGTTAGAAGAAAACCCAACGGACTTCATTTTTTAAGGAAAGGGACCTCAGGGCAAAGAAGTGAAGTCCAACTATGTGGACCACGGAGGAGGAGGCTGCTGGTCCTGTTGACCAGTGAGCACACCTGAGAAATCCGAGGAAACTTCCTACAGGAGAAGTCAGTGAATCCCAAGTCGTGGAAGCCAGCGGGAATGGAAGGGTTGTTCTGGATGAAAGGCCTTCCCATCGCATCTCTGGGAAGCTGTTTGTGGACAAGCGCATTGTGGCGTAGCAATCCTCGATGTGTTCGAAAGGTGACGCAGCAGATGTCACATCTGGGAAAAAGAAAAGGACAGGATATAAGGAGGCAGCCAAGCCAGAATTCCACCTGTCCATTAGTCCTTTTGCATTTTTTTGTTGCTTCATTTTTAAGTAAATAAAAATGAAATGATACTACACATCATTATAATAAGTGAAAATATTACAAATGATATGATATCAAGAAGCCAGTCAGCTCATGGTTAGCAACAAGACACTTTTCCTTTAAAAAAAATTATACCCTAACAACCTGTGGACATCAAAGCCTTGCAGACAGCATAGCGTATACACTGTCGCAAGCCTACTCACTCACCCAAATTATGTCCCACAGAGGGATCATTTCACAGGTTTTTCTCCCTGTCTCTGCTCAGTGGCTCCTGATCATAAAACATGTTTGAAAGTAAAAAAGCACAGAATTACATATCTTGAGCAATCACAGCAACATCCCTGGTATGTGATCAGGATAAAATGATAATCAAATTCATTAACTGAAGTAGTAACACGTGACAATAATGATATATTCAATTCTGACATTATTACCGTCATTATTTGACAACCACAGCTTCCACCTATTAAGCCCTCACTACACAGAGGACACCCCACGGGGCAGCATGCATGCTCCTGGTAAGCTGGTGGACGAGCAGCCTGACCTCCACCTCACAGGTGAAAACACTCAGGCTGAGGTCACATAGCTTGTAAGAAGCAAAGACAAAATGTGAGGCCTGTTCATGCTCCCACCACCGCCTACTGTGAGGCTATCTCCCTTTCCTAGGGAACCCCCACCAATGCAGTCCCTATAAAGATCATCACACATCACTTTAGAGATGACCTCCTCCTTCACCTTTAATGTCCTGGCCCACACATGCGCCGGAAACACCATTTAAAAATACTTTTCCACTTTTCACACCTGTGTTGTCTCTTTTCTAGGTCTTCACTGAGAACCTCCATGTTAAAACTATACAATCATTAGGATATTATCAACATCCTCTATACCAGTGACTTTCAACCTTTCTCATCTCCTGGCACACATAAACTAATTACGAAAATTTTGCAGCACACCAAAAAATTTTTTTTTGCTGATCTGACAAAAATGTACCAATTTTTTTGGACCGTAAGATGCAGTGGGCCATAAGATGCACCTAGGTTTTAGAGGAAAATAGGAAAAAAAATTGAAGCAAAAAAATGTGGTAAAAATTTAATAACATAAGTAACTTACGCTGCTTCCCCCCAAAGTGAGCCAGGCAAGCTACAATCAGACTGTAAGATGCACCCCCCTTTCCCTCCCAAATATGGGTGTGTGTGTGCATCTCATAGCTCAAAAAATATGGTAAGTATGATTTTGAATCATTCATACCACATGGCTATTGTTATGTTGGATATTGTCATTTTTTTATTTGACAATGTAAGGGGAAAGAGGTCAGTGTCCCTGACTAAATAGTCAAGTGTTGTATGTTTTAAAAATTCTTGTGGCACACGAGTTGAAAATCTAGACCATCACTAGAGCTACATGGGGCTATTTAAATTAACTGAAATGTCCTCAGTCCCATTGGTCTTGTTTCATGGGCACATTCCCACAGTCATAGCACCATGTGCCAAGCATCATTCTGGCACTTATATGTACATGTGCATCTGCCCCCCACAAAACCTCCAAGGCAGGTCCTCTTGTTGCTTTACGGAGAAAGAACATGGGCACAGAGTAATAAAGCAACACTGAATATACCTTAGTGGCAACTTTTTTTGCTTTGAAATTCTTCTCTGGAAGTAAAGAGATAACGAAGTCGCCTGTGAAGCAGCTGAGCTCATTTTCATCTGGTGATGAAAGTAAGAAGGGCCAAGTACGTGCAACGCTGCCTCCGTTGTCGCGCACAGACAGGCAGGACACTGCCCGTGTGGTCCTGCGGTACACCTGCCCCTCCTATCTCCACTGCCGATTCAGCTTCACCTTGCCATCAAAATTCCTGTCATCAATCAGTTGAACCCAGAATACTGGGTTCCTCCAAGCCACTCAAAATGTGAAACACCTTTTGAGGGAATTCTGCTCAAGCTCACCATTGGCTCTAGGGAAGAGATGGCTTCAAAGAGCCCCAAATACCTTTAGGTATTGAAAGTTCTCACAGCAGTGGGCCCAGACAAACCTCAAACCTCAGGAACCATCCCTGCCAAAGTAGCACAGGGCAAAATCACAGACTGTGGGACAGTTACATAGGGGAGCAGAATGGCTGCAGGCACTCCGGGCGAGGCTCTTTCTGGCAAGAACACGGTCAAGTTCCACACTGGAACTCCAGGGAGCTGCCCCCCTCGCTGCCCCCCTCGCAGCCCCACAGCTACTCTGTCCTGTCCTACTGCCCTGGAAAGGGCACTTCCTCTTCTATCACCCTTAGTCCTCCCAAGCTCAAGTTCAGTGGTACATTCCAGGTGGCCACTAATCCCCATGCCACCATCTGCTGAAAGCTTTGTACTATGTTGAAAGAATGAGAAAACATCTGAATTGGGGAAATTTAACACTAACCAGACATTAGATGATATTAGGATATTACTGTTAATTTTTTAGATCAGCAAGTTTCAACTGGTGTGCCACAAAAATTTTTAAAACAGGCAATACCTGACTATTTAGTCAGGGGCACTGACCTCTTTACCCTTCCTTAGACTATCAAATAAAAAAATGACAACAGACAACACAACAATAGCCATCTGCTGTGAACGAATAAAAAAATCTCATTACTAATGGTTAATGAGAGTGGGCTGACTTTTTGACTCTTTTTCCCAAGTTTCAACAATGTCCAAACCACTATTTGCAGGTGTGTGTGTTGGGGCTCAATTTATAAAAACTCCAGAAGAGAAGCCCCTATACCGAGTCTTGCTGTGACAAGGGCAATGTGAAGGAGCCTATGTCTTCAGCAAATGCTCTGGACAGAGGGGCCGGGGGCCTGGAGGGAGGCACCCAGCCCAGGGCTCAGGCAGTCCCTATGCCATGGGGTTTACAGGCTGGCAGAGTGAGCCACCCAGTACGGGCTGGGTGGTCAAGCCTATGGACCATCTGGTTTGGTACTTGCTGTGACCCAGTGGGCCCTACAGGCATCTTCCACTTGAACTTGAACTTGAACTTGACTTAAAGCACACTTCTCAAATTCATAATTAGCACCGCCTACATACATTTTGTGTAGAACATCTGTAGTATTTTAAGTTAATTTTTACTAGTGCTGGGCACTATCCTGGATGCTAGGACACTGCAACAAATACCTATAACTCATTTCATCCTAACAACTAGTGAGACAAACAGCATCAGTATGATGCAGTGGTTGTGTGATCCTTCAATCACACGTGAAGGTCAAGGCCTGTTCCTAAGCTCATCTTTTCCCTGTGAAAACTGCAGGGCTTACTTTACTTTACAGAGAGGGGCTCATTAACCAAAGTCAGGTAAAGGGGGGGATGGGCTCATAAAAAATAATTCATGCACACCTTAAGTACTTAACCTACACAGTTAAAGAAACTGTGAACACTGAGGACTAAGAAGGACTCCTGGTGCCTAATTGGCCCCCCAAAACAAACAAACAAACAAACAAACAAACAAATGCAGAGCGTAGCAGCCATTTCTGCACAGGGACCTCTCACACAACTGCATGTAGAAGAGAAGCCTCCTCGCTAAGCTGCCAGCCTCTGTACAGAACTGCCTGCCTACACTGTGTTGCTGCAGCCTGAGCCAGTCCTTATTAGGGTTTCCTGGAATCCTATTTCAACCAATAGGACCAAGACTTTTCCTAGCCAATTAGAGCTGCACAACCCTGACCCATCAGAGCAGCTGCATTCTGACCAATCAGAGACTAGGGGTGGGGTCTTCTGTCTATATAAGCCAGCTCCCCTCTGGCTCTGGGAGCCATACTTTCCACAAAGACTGCCTTTCCCTGCCTTGAGCTGAAACAGATTCCTCACTATAGCAGAAAAGACCTACACAGAGCAGAGCAGACCCTCACCAGCTGCCTAGATGAAGAGGCGCCTGGTCCTGGGGCCATCCAGATCCCCAGCAGCCTCACAGCAAGCTGTTTCATAACAGTGCTGTTTTCACAGCCAAGCTGTATTACTGTTGACTGTTTGCACTAAATAAAGTTTGCTTCTTCATCGCACCCCAAATTGGGGATTCCTGTTGGTGTACGAATTGGTGCCAACAACCATCAGATGACAGAACACATTCAGTTGATCCTCATTATTTGTGAATTCTCTATTTGTGAATTTGCCTGTTCATTAAAATTTACTTATAAACCCCAAATTAGTACTTGCAGCAGTTTCTTGGTCATTCATGGATGTGCACAGTGCTGTGAAAAATTTGAGTTGTCCTAGGTACACTTCCCAGCTGAGGTCAAATGAGGAGACACTCTGTCTTCTTGTTTCAGCTTCACACTGTAAACAAACGTCTTTCTTGCAGTCTATTTAGTGCCCCAGTCTATTTATAGGGCCTTTTGTCGGTGATTCTGCTGTTTAAAATGGCCTCCAAGCATAGTGCTAAAGCACTGTCTGGTTCCTCCGTGCAAGGAGGTTGTGATGTACCTTATTGAGAAAAGTAACTGTTTTAGATAGGCTTCATTCAGGCATGACTTGTGGTGCTGTCAGCTCTGAGTTCAATGTTAATGAGTCAACAGTATTTATTAAATAAGGTGTCTTTAAACAGAAACACACATAAAATGAGTGCTCTGACCCTGTTTCCGGTCAGATCAATAGTTCAGTATTTCTGCATCCTGTGTTCACAGTGCCTTTACAGAAAATAACCACAGCAAATGACAAGAACTGATTGTACACTCATTCACTCACCGTACGTGTGAGTCTACTTCCACTGAGTGAACTTCCACGTTGCCATTGCTGCATGAATTGTACTCAGAACATCTTTGATTTCCAGCTAGATTCCTTAAGGGAGAGCAAGAACCTACACTTTTGCAAACCAAACTAAACCAGAATCCTATATTTTTATGATTATTTCTCAATTGTTTATAGGTGTCTTGCCCACCATAAGATGACACCAGTTAAAAAAAGGGTCCAGTTTGGACAATGAACAAGTATGCCCAATTTAGGCTATTCTTTTTAAAAAACATTTCACTGGTTTATATAAAATTCGATAAAACTGTATCGAATAATTACAGGTATTACTGAAACATACAGGTTGGGAAGAAATAATGACTCTTAGAACATGCAAGCCAACAGCAAAGGGGGAGCCGGCAGGCCTCAGAAGTGAGCTGCAAACTCTGTGAACTTACACCTTATAATTAAAACATTTTTGACCACGCATCTCATATCTATTGGTTGTTTAACTGAGAAATGTGTGTATTATGTATGAGATGTGCCAAGTCATTATAAAATATAAAAACAGAAAAATTTAAAGGGTGAGATAAGAGAGTTCCACTATTTTTTCTCGTACCTTAGAGATCTTTCTGAACGCCGTCCACTTTTGAGACTACTGAACTAGTGCACAGCCTACTGGCCATGAGTATTTAGTGTGAGAGGCAACATAAGCAGGTTTTATAAAAAAAACAAAACAGATTAAACAGGGACTTCCAGCCAAGATAGAGGCATAGGTAGACACACTGTGCCTCCTCGCACAACCAAAAGAGGGACAACAACAAATTTAAAAACAAAAAAGGAACCAGAACTGCCAGAAAATCGAACTGTATAGAAGTCTGACAACCAAGGAGTTAAAGAAACATTCATCCACCAGTAGGAGGGATGGAGGTGGGCAAGGCGGGGTGGAGAGGATGCTTGGCAAGGCAGTGGCTAGAGGACCTGGGCAAGCAAGGTGGAAGCTGGCGGAGCAAGCAAAGCAGCGGCTGGTAGACTGGGTGGTCCCACATTTGTGTGAGGATAAACTGGGAGGAACAACTGGGGAGTGAGACAGACTGTGCAATCCAGGGTTCCTGCATGGGGAAATAAAGCCTCAAAACCTCTGACTGAAAAAACCTGAACGAGTTGTGGTGGTGGGAGAAACTCCCAGCCTCACAGGAGAGTTCAATGGAGAGGCCCACAGGGTCCTAGAATGTGCCCAAAACCACCTCCCCAGGAATCAGCACCAGCAGGGCCCAATTTGCTTGTGGGTAGTGAAGGAAGTGACTGAAAGCTGGCCAAGAGCTGAGCAAGAGGCATTGTTCCCTGTTGGACCCCTCCCCACATACAGCACCACAGCACATCCACGTGGTTTTCCCCACCCTGGTGAACACCTAAAGCTCTGTCCCTTACTATGTAACAGGCAGGCTGAGACAAAAAAAATGGCCCAAATGAAAGAACACATTAAAGCTCCAGAAAAAATACAACTAAGAGATGAAGAGATAGCCAACCTATCAGGTGCACAGTTCAAAACACTGGTAATCAGGATGCTCACAGAATTGGTTGAGTATGGCCACAAAATAGAGGAAAACATGAAGGCTAGGCAAAATGAAATAAAGGAAAATATACAGGGAACCAATAGTGATGGGAAGAAAACTGGGACTCAAATCAACGATTTGGACCATAAGGAAGAAATTAACATTCAACCAGAACAGAATGAAGAAACAGGAATTCAAAAAAAGGGGGAAAGGCTTAGGAACCTCTGGGACAACTTCAAATATTCCAACATCCCAATCATAGGGGTGCCAGAGGAGAAGAGGAAGAGCAAGACACTGAAAACTTATTTGAAAACATAATGAAGGAGAACTTCCCCAGTCTGGCAAAGGAAATAGACTTCCAGGAAGTCCAGGAAGCTCAGAGAGTCCCAAAGAAATTGGACCCAAGGAGGGACACACCAACGTACATCATAATTAAATTACTCAAGATGAAAGATGAGGAGAGAATCTTAAAAGCAGCAAGAGAAAAGGAGACAGTTACCTACAAAGGAGTTCCCATTAGACTCTTAGCTGATTTCTCAAAAGAGACCTTACAGGCAAGAGGAGGCTGGAAAGAAGTATTCCAAGTCATGAAAGGCAAGGACCTACATCCAAGATGGCTCTATCCAGCAAAGCTTTCATTTAGAATGGAAGGGCAGATAAAGTGTTTCTCAGATAAGGTCAAGTTAAAGGAGTTCATCATCACCAATCCCTTATTTTATGAAATGTTAAAGGGACTTATCTAAGAAGATAAAAAAACAAAAACAAAAACAACCATGTATAGTAAAATGACAGCAAACTCACAATTATTAACAATCACACCTAAAACAAAACCAGAAGAAACTAAGCAAACAACTAGAACAGGAACAGAACCACAGAAATGGAGATGACATGGAGAGTTAACAACAGGGTGGGGAGAGAGGGGGTAAAGGTACAGAGAATAAGTAGCATAGATGGTAGGTAGAAAATAGACAGGGGGAGGGCAAGAATAGTATGGAAAATGTAGAAGCTAAAGAAC